>APFE031160149.1:45758-64094 GCA_000404065.3 Pinus taeda
TTCATCCAATAATTCATCAATGACAGGAATGGGAAATTTATCTTTAATAGTGAGCTTGTTGAGCTCCTTATAATCTAGACACATGCGCGAGGATCCATCCTTCTTGTGAACCAATACTACTAGAGCAAAGAAAGAACTTTGACTAGGTTGAATTATACCAGCATCTAGTATTTCTACAATCATATGTTCAAGTTCACTCTCTTGGGAATAGGGATATCTGTGAGGCCTGATGTCTGGAGTAACACTTCCTGAAATCAAATGAATAGCATGATCATAATCATGAATAGGTGGGACGCATTTGCGAGTCTCAAATACCCTATAATGATTGTCCAAGAATTTTTAGAGATCTGCAGAAATAGATGGTTTCGATGTGGGAACCTCTAGTGAACATAATTGTGCAATTATGTCTCGTTTTTCTTTCTTTAGAAGATTTTTCATTCCGTTAGAGTTGATTATCCTTCCTAGTTTCCCTGTGATACCCCTTAATTCAACTTCCCTTCCTTCTGAACAAAATTTCATGAAAAGTTCTTGAAAATTAAAAGTTATTGTACCCAAGAATTGTAGCCATTGGACTCCCAGTACAACATCAACACCACCCATCGGAATGGAAAACATTGGGCTATTCAATACATATTTTCCCATGGATAGCTTGATATTATGGCACTTTCTTGAGCAAGTTATGCTTCCTCCACTTGCAACCATCACTTGACACTCTAGTGTTGGATATAGGAAGCAATTCAATTCCTTGGCTATCTTACAATGAATAAAATTATGGGTACTACCTAAATCAATCAACACTATTACCTTTTTCTTCTTGATAAGCCCTTCTACCTTGATACTTTGAGGAGCTGTAATTCCAGCCAATGCATTACAAGACATGGTTGGATCCATTTCTTCTTTCTCTAGGGTTTGTTCCTGGTGTATATCCTCTTATTTTGACGTTTCTTGTTCCTTTTCTTCCTCCCCTTCTAAATATATGTAAAATAATTTCTTCTCAGCACACTTATGACCTTTAGTGTATTTTCTATCACAAAGGTAACAAAGCCCTTTTAATTTTTTTCTTCCAATTGTTGTGGTGTCAACCTTGTAGGTTAAGGATGGCTAGGGGCAACAACACTTCCATATTTCTGATTGTGAATGGTAGGCTTCCTTGTTTCCGTAATTTTTCTTTCCATTTTTCTTGCCCACATGAATGCCTTCTCCAATGAATCAGGTTCCCAAAGGTGACCCTCATGTTGGATCTTATCCTTTAAAGTCCCTATGAACACATCAATCCTATGCTCCTCTAGAATATATTTTACCCTTATATTTAATTTTTGGAAGTCCTCAATGTGCTTCATCATTAAACCCTTTTGTTTGAGATTCATTAATTGCCTAAAAAATGTGTTGTTTTTTGTATCCTCATAATGTGCCATCATTTCATCTGTAAAAATAGTGCAAGTGACAATTTTTTTTGAGAGAAAAGACACCAATACCATACAAACTGATTTGGTTCCAAATATAAAGTTGGAATGCATACCTTTTGTGTGTTTTGGACATTATGGAACTCAAATTAATTTTCTCCATCTATAGTATACATGTTGTGGGATCCTTGCCATCAAACTTCCTCATATCGATCTTTGGAACATGGTGGTTCTTTGATCAAACATTACAGTCTATGAAATCATGATTAACATTTATTTTTTTCTCATCATGAGTTTCCTTTACTACCCTTTTGCCATTAGTAAGCATTTCTTGTAGAACTTGTTTCAAATCTATCTTCAAATCTTCCATCTTAGTTTCCATGCCATCCATCCTAACTTCCATGCCATCCATCTTAGCTTCCACATCATTCATCTTAACTTTTAAACCTTTGTTTAAACCATCCATCTTAGCTTCTACACCTTTCTATAAACCATCCATATTAGCTTCCATGCCATACATATTAGCTTCTACGCATTTCTTTAAACCATCCAACTTATCTCCACTTACTTTTTGTGTGAGTGAAATTTGTTTCACTTGGTCTCGTAATTTTGATATATCCTATTGCATTTCTTCCTCTTCTTCATGATTCATGCTAGAGCTTTCATGTTTCTTACTAGGTATTTCCATTTTCTTTCTTCGCGGAATAAATTATTGATAACAATGCTTCACTATGCCCTTTGAATTCCTTCAAATTAATTTTTCAAACCAAACTTATGTAAAAATTTAAAAAAAACTACACACCTTTTTTCACTTTGTAGGAGCTCAATATTGAAATGACTGTAATTTTGTAATTTCGAATCTCCAAGGTCTGAAATTGCAACCTCCAGTATCCCTCTGTGCCCTCTTTCCAATGCCAATAGTCTGATTGAAATTGGATTTTCCAAGAAAGATTTATGCCCCACCTCCCAAGATGACCTTCTTATATACTTGTTCACTAGATCAAGCTTGTACGAAGTGCCACGTGTTACTATTTCGACCTTCTGACCTAAAAACAATATACAGAAAAGTATAGTCTATCCTCTTTCTATAGCTTCTTACAGAATTTCAATCTAATGCTTAGAGAGAAAGTTATGGCGATTTTCCCAAGGTCACCTATTTAGAATGTAATTTGGGAGTTTGCAAAAACCCTAACTTCTGCAGATTATATCTCCGAAAATATAGCGAGACAAGATCTGAAATTTAGACCTGAACTTCACCAAGATTTTGTCTCAAATGGGTTTTTAATTTTAGAGTCTGAAACTTCGTAGAAAAACAATTATAGCGAAACATCGATGATGGCCTGTTTGAGATGACAATGTAGAGCTTACACAAACCCTAACTTCCTCAGATCATATCTCTGAAAATATAGCAAGACAAGACCTGAGTTTCGGACCCGAGGTTCAGACTGATTTCTTCTCAAATGGGTTTTTTTTTTTAGCTTCTGAAACATTGTAGTCAAAACTTTATAGCAAAAATTCCTTGATGGCCTATTTGGAGCAGCGAAACCGTAGAATCCAAAGCTCTGATACTAAATTTTATGGAACCAGCTCACAAAAAGATAGAAAAGATAGATCAATGACTTAGAAATCAACCTATTTGAAGGGGAAACATCCTTTACATTATACAAATGAACAATTCTTGGATAAAACAAATGGCAAAACCTCCTTTCTATATATAGGAGTCTAAGGGGTCACAATATAACCAAAGCCAACCTAACAATAATAATATAAGGACACAAAAATAACAATAGTGGGTTTCTATGGGGCACAATAATAGAAATAAGGGGACAACACAGGCCTAACAATAACAATAAAGGATACAATGACAATAGTAATGGGGGAATCACTAGTATTATAGCAACCTAACACCTAACCATAGATTTTTTCAATCCATATCTATCAATAGAAAGTCACTCCACAAGTTAAGGATATGATCCATAAGGTGCCTAGGCCTACTTTAGTCCCTCATAAATATTCAATACTTTTATGATGTTTTAGTTTACATAGTCACACAACAATATCATGTTATCATAGTTTGTTCAACCAATCACACAACCATCTCAACTTATAGCTCTCTTTCCCCTTCAACCTAAAAAAATGAACGGAATTCCCGTATACAATGCGGTCACTTAGGACATTCCATTTACATTTCCCTCCTAGTATTCAATGCCACTCATTAGGAAATTTCATTAATGGAAGCTCTAAACGCTCTTACCTATGGATAATTTCCTTGATAATGCCAATACCGCCATGCTCTCAAACCTCCTTGCATGTTAGAAAATAACTAGCCCTAACACATAACCAAATAGCAATGGCCTTCTCTTACCAGGTTCTTCTCTCCAAGACCAAAGAGTAAGAATAAATCAGAAGAAATGAATGAGGAATTCTCTTAGCCATCCAAAAATAGGGTTACTGTATGAATGTTATCCATCTTCCATGGCGCAAAAAAATAAGAAACTCACATAAATCCTTTTCTCAACTAATTCAAACATGGTTTTAAGAAAATATGATAATCTTTAGTCTAACCTCTATAAATACCATGCTCTCTCTCTCGTGGAATTATAGACCCCTATAGCTCTTTTGATTTTCCATCTATATCTAGTGATGTATTTTTATTAATAATATCTAAAAACTATTTCATTGCTAGCCTCTATTGAATTTAATCATGTTCAAACATATATTATTCATTCAAGGATAAAAAGTGAAGTATTAAATCACCCCCCCCGCCCCTTATCTTGGAATTTCCTCATTTTCATATTTGCATGTAGGTGTACATATACAAAATTTTATCAAAAATTAAAAATAAAATATGGGTATGAAACCCATATTGTTGGCATTATGATATAGATGTTGTCGTTGATGGCAACTCACTCAGATGAAAGATCACGGCGCAAGTAGCGTATACGTACACAAACACTTTCACAGAAGGAAAAGCGCGTATATGTTGGAAAACTAAGTTTTTGGTCTGAGGTATTTGGTCCAAAGTGTTTTGATCCATGGTACTGGTCCAAGGTATTTGGTCCGAGGTATTGACCCTAGGTATTTGGTCGAAGCTATTGGTCCTAAGTGGTTTTGATCCATGGTATTGAGAAAGGCCTAAAACTATATAAGGAGGAGAAGATCATTAGGCCAAGGTGTGCAAGTATTGAATATCTCATGAAGTGTGAGATCTAGTATGCAGGTTATTGGCTTATGGTGCTTTGCTTGGTCTGAACCAAGGATGAACCTTAGCGGTTGATCAGGGATAAGATCTAATGATGGATCAAGATCTTAAGGCTTGAAATGAATTATCATTATATGGTTTGATCATGTATACTCTAGATCTAAATACTGACACATGTGTTATTATGTAAATGTTATGATCTGGGTATAACTGAAGTCTGGAATAGCTGCAAAATTATGAATTAATATTTACAGATGTGTACGCTAGTTGGATTTGATAAAAGCACATATACTTGTCGGTTTGACACATGGAAGTAATGTATACCTTATGATGTATGTTTTAGTTGTTACTGTTTGCTATTGCAGAGTTCTGGGTTCTGCTTTGGGTTCTGGTGACTATATTTTGGTGACAGTGTTCTAATTCAGGTTAAGATGATTGATTTTCAGTGATTGGTTGATGTAGATATACTTGATGATTGTATTATGATGTTTTTGATGGGTCCAGTATGAAAATTGAATGAAACATGGCCTTCATATTGTGGTGTTGTTTTCTAGGAGTATCTTATTTTAAAATTCATGAAACGGGGTCCTCGGTAGAAGAGTGGAGTTTTTCTGTAAGGTGGCACGTACATACTAGTAAACATATTGGCTAGTACAAGATCTAGGGGGTTGTAGATCACTTCCAATAGTAGCTAAAGAATGACAGAATATTGTAGCCTTCTAAAAGCGGGTGCCTACATACTAGTATGAGTCTGCACTAGTACAATATTGTAAACAAATTTTCTTATTATTAAAAGAAGACAGAGATGACATCAGCAGGTGGTTTTTACCCACATTGGGTTTCCACCTTATATCTTGGTGTTCATGTTTGTTGTTTATGTGTTATGCTTTATTCTGCTTTTATTGCACTGTCTAATAAATCTTTGATATACTGGTTAAAGTTCAATACATGATAAACTATCTAAATCGAAAGTTCTCTACATATACGCTAGTTGCTTTAAGTAAAGCCATGTGTACGAGCTAGTTCACTTAGCTGAAGTAGCGTATATAAATCTATTTGGGAAATTAAATTATTGATCTGATAATACTGATTCACCCCCCTCTCAGTATTATTTCCAACAATTGGTATCACGACAGGTCCTTCAGAAGAAGCTTGATCACTTGAAGGGAGATCCATCATCATGAGTGATCAAGAAAACGTGGGATCCATCAGACCAACAATCTTTGATTGGAGAAACTTTGTTTATTGGAAAATAAGAACCACAACCTATCTACAATCATTTCGAATGGCTGTCTGGGAAATTGTGGAAACAGGATATAGAATTCTAACAACAATTCCTACAGATACGACAGGTAAGAAGCAATATGAAACCAATGCTAGAGCTGTCAATACCTTATTAGGAAGTCTGTCACAATCAGAGTTTGTCAAAGTCATGCAGCTCAAATCAACCAAAGAAATATGGGACAAAATAATTCTGAGCTACGAAGGAGACTCTCAGGTAAAACGTGCTAAACTTCAAACTCTCAGAATTCAGTATGAAACTCTTAAGATGCACAATGATGAAAGTATAGCTAGTTAATTCCTACGTATATATGAGGTTGTTAATTGTATGAATAATCTAGGTGAAGATATAAAGGAAGTTACCTTAGTTGAGAAAGTTTTGAGATCCTTGTCTGCTAAATTTGAATCAAAAGTGTCTATCATAGAAGAAAAACAGGATCTACAAACTATCACTATGACACATCTTCACGAAATCTTAACTTCCTTTGAGATGAGAAAAGGAGGTCCATTAGATATGAGAGAAGCTGTATTTAAAGCTTTAGCAAAGGGAAAGGAAGAACACAATGAATTAGGACATATTTTAGAAGAAGAAGACGAGGTAAACTTTGTCAAGAAGCTTCAATAGGGTTCTGAAAGATTTAGAGGTAAGCTACCCTTCAAATTCTTTGCCCGCGGCAGAGTCAGTCATTAGGCTGCCAAATTTCCTCATAAAGATAACAATGAAAAAGGGAAGGAATATGCAAAATGGAATAGAAAACAAGTTGTAAATAAAAGAAGTTACTATGCTCATGAAGATAGCGATGGTTTATCAAACAGTGATGAAGATGAAAATAGTAATGACTATAGACTTCTAATGGCTTATGAGGATGATAATTTTTGGGATGCTTTAGAAGAAGATGACCTTCATGAAGAAATTTCTAAACTCAAAATCTGTTTAGAAGAAAATAATATGATTATAGATACCTTGACATACCAACTTGCCGAAAAAGAAAAACACAATGAAAAACTAGAATGTGAAATTGTGGGTATAAGAAAGGATCTTCAGAAAATGAAATATCTCAATCCTAGATTTGCTAAAGGATTAGAAACCTTAGATAAAATTATCAAATTTCAGCATTCTCCTCTGATAAAGATAGGTCTTGGATATACTGAAGAAGCATCTCAATCACAGAAGTCGTCAACCTTCACTAAAAGCTATCTTGATGCAGCAAAGACCAGTGAACAGTATGACAATCGTCAACAAAGGCATAAAGCAGATCACGAGGTAAATAAAACTTAATTTATTCCAAGGATGAGAAGAATCCACAACCAATATCAAGTAAATCATACACAATTTTCTCCAAAGATGAATATCCATAGAAACTACAATCACCAGGTCAATAGATTCGATAGTCGCAAGAAATTTTTTAATGGGCAATGTTTTTCATGTCATAATTTTGGACACAAAGCTGCTCAATGTGTTTCTTACAAAACCATCATGACTAGAGAAGCACGAAACCAAAGGAATGTAATAGGGGTCAAGAAAATTTCCTATAATAAATTTTCTCTTCTTGAAAATGAAATAGAATGCTCAATTTGTAACAACTTTGGTAAGGAAGAATCTAAATGCAGGAGAAAATTTCAGCAATCATCTCAAAAGGAGAAAACTCCATTAAATCCAAAGATATGGAGAAGGAAAGAATGTCAAACAAAAAGATGTGGTATAGCCTTGTATGCAGAAGGACAAGAAAACGAGTGGTACATTGACAGTGGATGCTCAAAACACATGACATGTGACAAAGAAAAAATCATTCATATAATGCCTTAGAAAAGGAAAAGAATGTCTCATTTGGAAATGACACTCCTACTTTCATAAAAGGGAAAGGAACTATTTTCATGAAAGAAAATGTTAAATCTAGAAATGTTATGTATGTAGATGGTTTAAAGCATAACCTGTCGAGTGTCAGTCAAATGTGTGATCAAGGAAATGAAGTGGTGTTTCAATCAAACGAATGTGTTGTTCGTGAACTTGATATAGGGGAGACCGTGATCAAAAGTACAGGAACTCCAAGCAAATTATACATACCCAAGGGAGGACAACAACAATGTTATCTAAGAAAAAATGATGAAAACTTGCTGTGGTATAGAAGATTGGGACATCTTTAATCTTTTCTTAAATAAGAAAAGCATGCAGATTCAAGGTTGTTCATGATCTTCCAGATATTAGCATCCCTAAAAATACAATATGCAAACCATGTCAATTCGATAAGAAATCCACAACTCACTTCATTGAAAAAGAAGGGTTAGCTAGTACGCCTCTTGAACTTGTTCATACTAATTTATGTGGACTATCAAGGAAAAAGTCATCTCGTGGAGAAGAATAATTTATTTTGTTCATTGATGATTTTTCCAGAATGTGTTGGATAATTCTGCTAAAGCATAAAGATGAAGCATTTGAAAAGTTCCAAGCCTTCAAAGCTTTGGCTGAAAATGAATCAGATCGAAAAATCAAATGTCTCACATCTGATTGAGGAGGGGAATTTACCTCGGATGAATTCTTTGACTTTTGTGAACAACATGGAATAAAAAGGCAATTCTCCACCACAAGGACTCCTCAACAAAATGGAGTGGTAGAAAGAATGAACATAAATGTTCAAAAATTAGCTCGACCTATGCTATATGAATCTGGAACTCCTGCAACCCTCTGGGGTGAAACTGCATTCACCACCGTAACTATTCTCAACCAAAAAAATGTTCGGGTAAATAGCACTCAAACTTCACATGAACTTTGGTATGGTAAGATTCCTACTATAAAATACATTAAAATTTTTGGAAGTAAATGTTATATCAAAAGGAGTAATGAAAAACTTGGTAAGCTTGAGCCCAGAGTAGATGAACGTATTCTTCTTGGTTACTCTTCCCGAAGTAAAGGATATTAATGTTTAATAAAAGACTTGGGAAAATTGCTGAAAGTATTTATGTTGTAGTTGATGAAGCATGCAAAAAAAAAAAAAAAAATTATGACAATGAAGAAGATGGAGAGTATTTTCCCACATCAAATCACGATGATATTGAAGAAGAAACCAATAAAGCGCTAGAAGAAGAGATAATGGTCGAAGAAAAGACTCTGCCTAGGTATGTTCAAAAAAATCATCCAAAAACCCAAATTTTAGGGGAAAAAGAGGCAGGTGTACAGACAAGAAGAACTATTACAAAAAACTCAAACTATCTAGCATTACTATCCTCCACCAAACCTCAAAATGTAAATGAAGCATGCAAGGATGAATGTTGGGTCAAGGCCATGAATGAAGAACTTGAGAAAATTGAAAAGAATAATACTTTGGAATTAGTTCCTAGACCTCATGATAAAAATATCATAGGAACCAAATGGATATAAAAACAAGATGAATGAAAATGGTGAAGTTATCAGAAACAAGGCCAGACTTGTTTGTAAAGGATATGCTCAACAAGAAGGTATAGATTTTGAAGAAACTTTTGCACCTGTTGCTAGACTTGAAGCCATAAGAATGTTCCTTGCTCTTTCTAGCTTTCAGAAATTCAAAGTATACCAAATGGATGTAAAATCTACATTTCCTAATGGGGACTTAGAAGAAGAAGTATATATTGAGTAACCAAACGGATTCATCCTTGGAATTGATCCAAAACTTGTATGCCGACTCATAAAGGATCTCTATGGTCTAAAACAAGCTCCAAGGGCTTGGTATTACCGTCTTGACAAATACCTCCATAAACAAGGTTTTTCAAAAGGATCAGCTAATAGCAATCTATATATAAAGATTGATAATGACAAATTGCTAATACTTGTGGTGTATGTTGATGATATCATTTTTGGTAGCAATGAAGAAGCCATGAGTCAAAACTTTGCTTTGGTAATGCATCAAGAATTTGAAATGTCCCTGCTTGGTGAGCTCACATATTTTCTCGGCCTACAAGTTCAACAAAATAAAGATGGTATTTTCTATCACAAACCAAGTATCTCAAGCAGATCTTGAAAAAATACCGCATGGAAGATTCTAAACCAGTATGTACCTCCATGGTAACAGGATGCAGTCTCAGCTCAAATGATGAATCAATAGCAGTACATCAACCAACCTACAGATCCATGATTGGCAGTTTACTTTATCTAACACGTACCCGACCAGACATCATGCATGCAGTGGGAATAGTTGGAAGATTCCAAGCAAATCCAAAGGAATCACACCTTCAGTCAGTCAAAAGGATCTTCAAATATCTTCAAGGAACTCATAATTTTGGTTTATGGTATCCTAGGGATACAGAACTTACAGTTCATGCATATACAGATGCAGATTGGGTAGGAAGCATGGATGAAAGAAAAAACACTAGTGGTGGTGCATTCTATATGGGTTCCAAATTAGTGTCTTGGTTCAACAAGAAACAAAGTTCAATTGCATTATCTACAGCTGAAGCAGAATATGTGGTTGTTGCATCTTGCTGCACACAACTCCTTTGGATATGCAAACATTGCAAGACATTCAAATCACATGTACTCCACCCATATCCATTCTATGTGATAATACAAGTGCAATCAGTATTTCAAAGAATCCAATTATGCATTCCAAGACCAAGCATATACCCATCAAATATCATTTTCTACGTGAACAAGTACTTGAACAAAAGGTCAAATTGGAGTATGTTCCCTCCAAAGAACAAATTGTTGATATATTAACTAAACCACTGCTCGGAGAGACATTTGAATAGATCAGACAGAAGCTGGGAGTATTTGATGCATCATCTTGATGTTAAAACTTATCTATTTCAGAGAAAAGTGGTTGTATGCGAGTTTCATGAAGCATATCTACGTACATATGCTGGTTGTTGTGGATACAGTCGTGTATATGTTGGTTTGAAGAAAAACAATGGATGAAAGGAGTTTGATATGGGTCTGACAGTGATCACCTGGCACAGGTTGAAGGGGAGCATATACTTATAGTAATGCATTGTTGGAATTATCTTAGAAGATCTTGGTACAAATTCATAGTTGTTTTTTATTCAAGTGGAACAGGTTCAGGGGGAGATCATGGTTGCTTGTCTGGATGGTGATTGACAGATGTTGCTGATGATAGTTGCTAATAACTATCATAGTATTGTTTTAGATATTTGGTCTCTATGTCATGTATATCTTTTGTTGTTAAGGTCATGAAACAACCTATTTTGTTTCCCCACTATGCATGGGATGGATGATGTAATGTTCTTGTTCTAACATGTATAAACATTTGGTGTATACCCACTTTGTTGGGTGGATGAGTCAAACTTGGTATATCCTTACTTGGTTGGGGGATGGATGTATGTATGAGTCACTAGTGATAGGAAGGTAATTTATGATGTATGTATAGAGTCATCTTTTTGCAGATATTTCTTATATTCAGAGGGAGCATGGATAGCACACTTCAACATATTAGAGAATTCAGCATGTACTCAGGGGGAGCATAACCCTTTTCCCTTGATGACAAAGGGGGAGAGTGACTGAGGTTTCCATCAAGTCCAAAGGGGGATATTATTGGCATTATGATACAGATTTGGCACTATGACACATGTGTTGTCCTTGATGGCAACTCACACAGATGACAGATCGCAGTTTAGGCTCACAGAATGAAGAAAGAGAGGTATACGTAGGTTCCCCATTGACCAAGCCGTGTGTACACGCGGGTTCAGAGACGAAAAGGCATGTATAGCGTACACACACACTTTCACGAAAGGAAATGCACGTACATGTTGGAAAACTTAGTTTTGGTCCATGATATTTGGTCCATGGTATTTTGATCCATGGTATTGGTCAAAGCTATCTTGTCTGAAGTGTTGACCCCAGGTATTTGGTCTAAGGTATTGATTCTAAGTGGTTTTGGACCATGTTATTGAGTAAGGCCTAAGACTGTAAAAGGAGGAGAAGATCATTAGGAAAAGGCACTCATGAATTGAATATCTAATGAAAATAAAGATCTAGAATACAGGTTATTGGGTTATGGTGCACAACTGGATCTGAATCAAGGATGAGCCTGAGAGCTTGATGAAGGATAAGTTCTATTGATGGGTCAAGATCTTAAGGCTTGAAGAGAAGTATCTTTGTGTGGTTTTGATCTTTTATCTGAATAACTAGCGCATGTTGCAATCTATAAATATGATGATCTGGGTATAATTGATGTCTAGAATTGTTGTAAAGTCTAAATCATCATTTATAGATCTGTAAGCAGGTTCACTTTAGCAGAGGCACGTATACACGCTGGTTCTGCATATAAAAATAGCGTATACGCAGGTTCACCTTGAGAAAATGGTGTATGTACACAAGTTCGACACATTGAAGTAGCTTATACCTAATAAAATATGATTTAGCTACTTCCATTTTTTATTGCGGTGTTCTGGGTTCTAACTTGGGTTCTTATAACTGTTACTGTATTCTAGTTACAACATTCTGAGAAGTGATTGATTGATTTAGTTTTGGTTGGTGCAAAGGAGATTGATTGATGCAGATATATTTGATGGATCCAGTCTGAAAATTTATGAAACGTGGTCCTTGGAAGAAAATAGAAGGTTGTAGCCTTCTGTAGGCCAACACCTACATACTAGTAAACACATCAGCTAGTACAAGAGCTAGGGGGTTGTAGATCCCTTCCAGGAGAAGCTGGAGAACGAGAGAAGGTTGTAGCCTTCTATAGGTAGAAGCCTGTGTACTAGTATAAAACTGCACCAATACAAAAATTGTAAAAAGAAGTTTCTTATTAAAAGAAGATAGAGACGATTGCAGCAGGTGGTTTTCACCCACATTAGGTTTCCACCTTATATCTTGTGTTCATGTGTGTGATTGTTTGTTCTATTTTTACTGCACCTAGTTACTGTTTATATGGTTCTGACACACAGATTAAAGATCAACATATGATAAATTAACTAAGTTATAAGTTTGAAGGGTATACGCTAGTTTCCTTAAATACAGTTTTGTATACACACAAGTTTGATTAACTGAAGTAGCATATATAAATCTGAAATGAAATATTATTGACTTGCTAATACTGATTCACCCCCCCCCCCCCAGTGCTCCAGGCAGTTGAAAGGGAGTGCTAGACTATAAACTATTCTGCCTGGGAGCTGCACGATATTGGAGATGCACAAAGAGGCAAAGAGTCACAAGGTCCACGACCGCGCACGGGGGGCTGCGCTACCACACGAGTTGGCTAGAAAGTGATCGTTGAAGTCACTATTCACGATGGGATGCTTGACTTGAGGCTAGATGGAGCGGGCGACAGGCATTTAAGAAGCGATTTATGGGCAAGATCTAGGAAAATCTACTACCAAGGGAACACTGATGAACTAGATTTGGGGGGAACCATCGAATTCAAATTCAAAAAGCGCTATAAATTACAAAGAGCTTCCCGGTAAACAACACTTGGTCATTTGCGAATTGAGCTATTGAGCAGAGCCCTGAGTGTTGTGATTCGAGTGTTGATTGAGCCCCTGAGTTCGCGAGTGCTAGATTTCTGGATGAATATGATGGAAATTGCTCAGGATGTTATAGAGATAACTGAAATGACCATCGGAGAGGCTGCATAGGCCCTGGCTGTGGAAGATGCTCCAAAAAGATCCGGGATTGTGGTAGAAATCCCAAAATCATCGTGCACGCCAAGATCTAAGAAGGACAAAGAAGCAATGGTTCTTGTACGTGTGTCCCCACGGAACCTGCTGCGCACCAAGCTGTCAATGGAGGAGAAGGGGAAAGTTGTCACCATAGAGACAGATGAAGAAGAAGAAGATCTGGACTATCTTATCATCGTGGAGGATAAGGATGAAGGCATGGAGGAGGACACTTAGCCTGTGCACCATGCGACAAAATTGCCCGCCTATGTCCCCCCACAAAAAGGGAAGGCGAAAGTGCCCAAGGACTTAGATGAGACCAAGAGCTTGCTCCAAACCCCTCTCCTCCCAGACAACATTATGTTTGAAGGAACACACCTGGGATGCATGCCGAGCCTGAAATTCGAAGATTGGGGCCTCACTGACCATGAGAAGTTCCCTCATCTTGAGACTGGGAACCTTATGAAGCCAAAGCAGAACAATGCAGCGGGGGTGATAGAATTAGAGCTGCAAAAGTGGTTGCGTGGAGTGGAAAAGGCTAAGCTACTGAGCCTGCCCTAGGTTCCGCACTTCGACCGCGCCCCAATAACTATTTTTGTCATCAGGAAACTACTCTGCCTGGTGCATGATGGGTGTTTGTGGCTAGAGGATCCCATCCCCATCATGGCAGACCTGATTCACCTCATCTCCCAGATTCCATGTAAAGGAGAGGACCCCACGGACATATCGGAAGGGAAGGGCAGTGACTTGGCCATCGCGGAGGCCATGAAGAAAAAGTATAAGCTAGAAAAGAAGAACAGGGGCTACACCATCTCCAACATCAAAGAGAAAGCAATGCACATGGTGACCCAAATCCTGGCAAGAAAGGTCATGTGCAAGTGTCGCACGGACGAAGTACCCACACCGGTGGTAGCATTGGCTAAGCAGTGCGCTAAGGGGGTCCAGTTCAACTAGTCCGAGTTCCTCTGCAAGGAGTTTTTAGAAAATTTCCGCGAAGCTGAGGAACGGGGCAAAATGTTCCACTATGCATGGCTTTTGATATCCATAGTGCTCGTGGCAAGGGAATTACCAAAGGATAGTCAATTCCCCATAATTGACAGGGACCTACCAGAGGCCGCGAAGTATGCTTCGCTCTGGGACACAAAGGACGCTAAAAGGATCTGCGATAGTAAAATCTTCTAGGTGTTCATGGAAATTAACCTCAGAATGTGGATCAACCGCAAGTCATAGTTGTCACCCATTGTCTACAACAGTCTGCAGAGTTTTGCAGAATTCAAAGCGGACATGTATAACATTTATATCAGGGCGTGTAAGGACTAGACTAAACAGTTGACAAAGCTACCCTTCGTAGCCATAGTCGACATCATTTTCAATGTCCTCGAGGCATGGCCGCCAAAGTGGCACACCCCAGACATCACAGGGATTGAGAAGTCGGTGGCACAAAAGAAGAAAGACGAGGCCAAGCTGCACATCGCACAGTTCGCTGAAAGGAAAAAGAAGGAAGCAACGGCAGAAAAAGTGCGAGCGGCGTGCGATGCAACACAAAAAGCAGCTGAGCAAGAGAAGTCCGTAGCAGCAGCACAGAAGGTAGCCGCGAAGGCAAACAAGGGCCAGACAACACAGGGGCAGAAAGTAGAGGAAGCATAGATAGAAGAAGGAGACGCAAACCCACAAACCACATAAAAGCAGCTAAAGTGCTAGCACCCAGCAGAATGGATAGGGTCACATAAGAAGGCCAAGGCCTCGAAATTGTCCATTGACCCAATCACCTTAACCAAGGGTGATCTACATGACATCAGCAAAACGGTGCGTGATGTCACCAATGAGGCTCTCCAAGATTTCATGGAGGAGAACTAGATTGTGTTGGGGACCCTCAAAGCGCAGTTGCAGGAATTACAGGCACACCCCCCTCAGGTTGGTACCCTTTTGACCAACCTCGCTGTCAGATCCACGACAACGGAGCGGATGTTGCGCGCGCAAATTACAAATACCATAGTGCTGCTGAAAGGGGCACTAGTGACATCAAATGAGGCCAACAAGCCTATGGTCATCGTGCTGAAAGGTCTCAGTATCAATATAGCTACACTCCCATGCGAGACCTTATATTTGTTGCAGGATGGGATAACTGCAGAGCTGCAAGCTAGGGAGAGCCATGCCCTCCAAGTCTTCAGTGAGAAAAAAATAAATATGGAACAACTAAGCTTGCAACGCGACAAATTGGTGTCACATAATCAACAACTGGTACATGTGATAGACGACGCTTGCCAAAGTGTCCCGGAGTTGGCCATCCCAGTAGACATACCAACAAAGGTGCGGATCCACAAGTTAGTAGTAGGTGTCCACGAGGTGGGGGAAGAAATGACAATGGTTCAGCTAGAGCTGAACCTTCAGATCGCCAAGTTACGGTTAAAGGCGCAGCCATCCACTCCCCCGGAAGTCAAAGAACAGCACGCTAGCGCTATCACAGCAGGATTGGAGGAAATTGGAGGTGCAGTGTGAGGCTGCACCAATATGTTGGAAGAATCACTTGAGGTCCTCTCAAATCTGTAGGAGGACCCCAACATCCACCGCTTAGAGATAGAGGCATGAGAACTCCAACAGTAGTATGACAGTGTCCAAGGAATTGCATAGATGGTGGTCCTCACTCAAAGGCTCACGTGGATGCAGCAAGCTAAAGCACTGAAGGAGTAGGTGGACGTGGCACGACATAAAGAAGCAGTCCTAAAGGTGCGCATCCAGCCTTGGATCGACGAGGCCTTCACCATCACGACAGAAATCGAAGGCAAGCTCTCACACATGCAAGGGATGCACACATTGATGCAAAGAAGCATTCTCGACACAGGGGTCTCAGAACAACGTATGCAGCAAATCCAGCAAGGAGCAGCTCAGTATGCTGTTGACCTCCATGCAGTCCGAGAATATTTGGAGGGACTTCGCGCAAAGATCGTTGCGCCAATAGAGTGACTCGAGGGCGAGTCACAATGTTTGTGTTGGGGGCATGTTGGGCATGGAATCCTCCCAAGGCATGTTTTGGGGCTTAAAGCCCAAGTTTTGATTGAATCTTGTTGTAAAGCTCCGCGAATTACGGGCACGGGGTGCGAAAGTATGATAGAGTCACAAGGTTTTCCGCCCTAGTTTTGTAATGTAATGTTAGATGGATAGACCTACCCATGGTCCGCGGACCATGGGATTGTATGAATAGAGTGAGGCTCTAAATGTAAAATAAGACTAATGAATAATGAAGGAAGCATGAGATGTCTGAGTGATTGAGTCGCAGTGTGAAGTGTGTCTTTGGGTCGTAGAGTAGGAGAAGGATCTACAGTTGAGTGCGCTGAGGCCTAGTAGTCCACAGCTGAGTGCGCAGAGGCCTAGTAGTCCGCAGCTGAGTGCGTAGAGGCCTCATAGTCTGCAGCTTAGTGCGCAGGGCAAGTCGAGTCTGTAACAAGGGAAAGAATCAATAAAGAGAAGTTTTGCTATAATTCTGTGTATTTGTTTTTGGGTTAATGCATGATTGATATAATTTGCAAATATATTGTTTATTTACTGTGCGCACGTGTATGAAGGTCCTATGTTGTTAAGTATAACTTAAAGCACTCAAGTAGGCAAATATAATTAACTAACATTGGAATATAAAAAAGGTCTTGGGTAATAACGTAGAGCGCGATGCTCAGACCCTGGTTATGGCTGCACGAAGATAGTATATCAGGCCACAAGGAACGGGAAAGTGCACAAAGCAACTTGCGCGCAGGGACAAACTACAGACCAGTCGAACTCATCAGACATCTCTAGGGTGCAAAAACCTGGTTCTAGCACTCTCCCATACTACTTTGGGTGAGACCTCAGTCTGCGCTGGCGGACTGTTGCTGAAAGGGCCAGTAGTACCAGGATTTGTTTGGCTAATTAACTTCGAACCTGGGTCAGGCCCCAACAAGCCAACAATTTCTAATTGATTTGAATTCACCGCACCCTTTCAGAACGAAGGAAGAAAAAGGTTAAGATGATTAGATATTTTATTACGTTTCAAATTGCATTCTTACAAGATTTAGCTGGTAAAATTAAAGAAATTAATAAATATTTTTAAAGGTAAAATAAACAAGTTATGGAATTTTAATTTCTAATACCAAACAAATTGAAGATTTTTTTTTCCGATGTAATTTATTAAAAATGTAAAGATTAGAAGGATCAAAAGTATAATAACATTTTCTTATGATTAAAGAAATTAAGATGGATTTGTCTTATAATTGAAATACTAAGGATTCACTTTGTTAATCAACATTTTTTCATATTCATTCATAAAGGGGGTTTCGAAATTATGAAAAAGAGAGTCAATATATTGTAAGTATTAAGGCGAGGGGTTGAGATATATGATAAGGGGAGTTACAGATGTTGAGATATATGATAAGGGTAGTTATAGGTATCAAGGGTATAAAAAGGTATATTTAATAAAGCTAAGAGATATGTATTAAAAATAAGGATTATTTTTATTAGAGGCATCTATTGAGAGAGGGATCCAACAAAAATATTTTGAGAGATTTTTATATTATCCAATTAAATTAAAGATATTATTTAATATGGCATAAACACATATACTATGGCACAAATTGAGTGAGTGAAGATCTTATAAGTTGAAATTGGATCTTATTAAATTGTAAAAATATAAAAAAAAAACACACATTTATGAAAAGAACATTGAAAACTAAGAATAATAAAAACACTTACTTAACAAGTTAGAAAAATTATCAAATTTACCTTATTTCCTCCCCAACTTATTTTTAACATTTCTCAACCCCCATTTACTATTTTGTAAAAGAATTAAAATTTAATAAAAGGTACTAATATCGATTCATTGAACTTTGAATTTACAAAACG
>APFE031160150.1:0-16591 GCA_000404065.3 Pinus taeda
AATTGATTTTGTCAATAGAATATGTTAAAACCCATTGACAATGAAATGGGCATGAGGATATAAACTATCAAAATGGTCTTGATCTTGAAACATCCCTTTTTAAGTTTCAAATGGAAGACACAAATAGGTGTGAGGACATAAAATATCAAAATGGTATTTGATGTTGAAACATCCTTTTTTAAGTGTGAAATGGAAAATACAAATAGTGTATTGTAACATCCTTTTTTCAAGTTCGAAATGAAAAACACAAATAGTTGTGAGGACACAAGCCACGAAATGGCAATTGATCTTGAAACATCATTTTTTAAGTTTGAAATGGAAAATACAAACAGTGAATTGTAACCAGATAGGTCCGAGAAGGAATACAATAGCATAAAGAATATTGTGCTTGTCATTCAATATTTGAAGTTGTAGGAAAACATGGTGGAGGAAGTGAAGACATGAAGAAGCAACAATGGACCTGCAAAATGTATGTTTTGTTAGAATTACGAATATGTAAACCAGCTGTGGAAATGTGTCAGTAATACTTTGCAGGCGAGTTGTGTTAAAATGAAGCCGGAAGTAATGGAAATGAAGTTACCTTTGCTATGGGGATCCATATATTGTTAGTGGAAAATGCATGGTGAATAACGGCAGGCTGAACACCATTTGGAGGTTAATGCGCAGCTGAATATGATTTTTTTTTTTGTTTTCTAGGCTACTTGTCATTGTGTAGGTAGGTTATTTCTGATTCCATGTGGCCTGTTGCAAAAGAAAAAAAGGTTAGAATGAGATGTCTAGATAATATAAAGACATTCTAATATTTTATCATTTCACCAATATTGATTAAAGTTGGTTAATGTTGAAAGATATGAAAAGCACGCTATGAAATAGAATTAGGCAACTAAATGGAGGGAACCTTTTGTTGATGTCAAAGCATGGGTTGGAGCAGATTATCTGGAGGCGGCATTGAACAAATAATGTCTTATGTGTGTTTTCTACGAGCAATGTTTTTGTTGTCCTTCATTTTACTGTAACGATCGAAACTGAATGCGGGGTTAATCCGGAGATCCTGTAGAGAAGGGACTCTTGAAGGAGGTGTGAATGTGAGACCTTGACGTTCTATTTTTCCAATGTCAATCGTTGCCTTTGGAAGTGTCATACCTTGAGATTTATGTATGGTTAAAGCCCAAGCCATCTTCAATGGAATTTGTGCACGTCCATTTCTTTTTGCTACTGCAATAGGTAAGTGAGTGGGGTTTCTTTCATCCCAAGGAGGCCCAATGTATTTGGGAAAATCCATGAAAACAAATGCTGGAATTTGTGGTGGTGTAGTTGATTCTTTGCAAAAGATGGTTACAATTTTTCCGAGGGAACCATTAACAAATCCGGCTGAAACCCAAAGGTTGGAAGTGAGCATAACTTTTTTGCCATTGCATAGCAATACAATTCGCTCAAGTTTCTCGTCTTCAGAGGAAATACTGGAATATGTGTTGTCATCTTCAGCAATGGATCTTGCAATCGGAGTGTTTAGAGATTTCATCATTTGCTTTTTATGGACCATTGTTTGAGCATTTGTTGGAAACAGATGCATGGAATCCTGTGATGAACATATTTCTTCCTCTAACAAAAAGGAATCTGTGCGCGACATGAGTACGTTGTAGTCGTCGATTGTTGGATTTGCATCTCTAATGTTCTGGAGAATGTTCCTGAAAGTAACCTGTGCGATGTTGTCGCCTTGTTGACGAAATATCGTGTCTAATGTGATGATTGTGTTGAAGGTGTTCCACAGTGCGCTTCCATGGCTCGTCCCTGCATCTAGAGGAATGTCTTTGACGGGTGGCAGATGACCCAGATCACCAACCATTATTATGGAACAACCACTGAATGGAGTGTTTCTTTGGTGGGTAAATGCTTCTCGAAGACGTTCATCAATATGGCTGAGAAGCTTTGGCCCAATGAAGCTCATTTCATCGATTAGTATGTATCTTATATGTTTGAGTTCTGCTTAGAATTTTTCAAGAGCATTACCTTCTAAGGGCGTAAGATCCTTTAGAGGAAGGTGCAAAGCAGAATGGATTGTCGATGCTTGTATGTTGAAGGCGGCAACCCCTGTAGGGGCGAGGAGCATGATCGGCGAAGGTTCTGGGCTTGCTAGGCCTATGAGCATATCTTGGATGCAATTAATGAGGAGGGATTTTCACGTACCAACAGTGCCTTGTATTATCATTCTGAGAGCGGGTAAATAATCCTTACTAGAAAAATGAGTAGAAATAATATTTAGAGCTTTTCTTTGCATTAGAGACAATGTAGTAAGGGTCGCCAGGATATGTTGATGTGTTTGAAGAATGTGGTGGATGGAGCGGTTATTCTCAATGAATTGTATTGCATTCTTTTGTAGATCCAATGGGATAGTGGTATGATTCCAGTTATGGGTGTCATCAAAGCCGCGGTAAAAAACATAATTATATGGCTTTGATACCAATTTTCTGGCCTAGACCAAAGTTGTGAATACTTTTATGTCTATAGTGATTCTAATTATGATGTAGAAAATATTTCTCATAAAATTTCTATAGCATGTTCTTCCAGCAGTGATGAATTATGTATCGTCTTATGTTTTCTGTACAAAGTTCAAAAGAAATTATTTTGACTGAAATATGAAAGACAAAAGAAGACATGAAAAATAAAAAAATGTAGATGATGGAATTAGCTGATCAGATTCAACATCAAGTTCAGAGACTTGATGAAATGAATTCATCTTATCAAATTCAGAACTTTGGGGTACTATTCCCTCATTCTAGATTTCTCTCGGGAAGTATAGTCTTATTGTTGGACTTTTTTCTAGGCAAAATATACATCTTAATATCTGGAACAGGAATCATAATACATTCTAGACAATCAGAGTGTTGACCATGGTGTGACTGAGAACTGGATGGAGCATCAATACACTCATACTTCAGTTTTGGATTTTTTATTTTATCTTGAAAAAAAAAGAATTAAACTAAAACAATTAACAATTGTGAAGAATGAATCACTGTGTATTAAAAAAAAATAAACTAAGGCAATTAACAATAGTGAAGGCTAAATCAATTGTAAGGATGTATCACTGTGCATTTGAAAAAAGTTCAGTAGAGATGATATGAATTTTTTTTAGTTGTAATTTCATGTACTGAATTTCAACTTTATCACTAAGGCATTATTATGTACAATTTTCCTCTTCGCTTTAGAAAACTTGTAAGTTAGCTTTTCTCTCTTCTATGCTAAGTTTCTTGACTTATGCATGAATGCAATAACCAATAACAATTACTACCAAACATATTTGGCCTTGGGTATGAATAAAAGAGTTCGGTCAAGTGACAAAGACCATCATCATTACCCTCAACTATGCAAGTTTCTATTTGCATTCTCATGGTGTTATGTGTGTACAATAAGGTCACATACCTATTACATGGATGCATCTGTTCAGGGAATGTCTTCATTCGGAAGATTTCGAAAATTGAGGTCTCTTATTTTGGGTCAGCTTGCATTCTCATGGTGTTATGTGTGTACAATAAGGTCACATACCTATTACATGGATGCATCTATTCAGGGAATGTCTTCATTTTGAAGATTTCTAAAATTGAGGTCTCTTATTTGGGGTTGTGTTGGTCCATCACACAATAAAAACCCAAATTAAAAAAATTGCAAATATCTCAAGGAAAAATTATGGAATGTCTAGATTTTTCCACTCTCCAACCATCTCAGACAGTTTAAAAAACTTAATCTTAAGTGATGTAAGGAATATCTCAAGTAGGAAAATGTATATTTATTGAAGAGCTTATTAGGTTTAATATTCAACTTCATCGTTTGGATTTATAATCAATTTTGATTGACACAATTAGATTTGAAAAATTTATAAAAATAAAAAAATAGATTAAACAAAACAATAATTTGTATGCATGTGTGCAATTCCATCAGTATTGGAAGGAATCTTGCTTTCTTCAGGAAATAGAGACCCTTCTGTGTTGTAGGTAATTATTATGCAGGCTACACCAAGTTTGGAGTCATTTTTGCTTTCAATTGTTGGAGATAGGTATATCCTGATCTCTTTCTATTTGATTAAAAAATTTACACACTGGACAACATTAAAATATAGCTATTTACATTTATTGTTCGACATTGAAATGAATGTTGTAAAAAATCTTTGTCGTGTCCCTCTTGATCTGTTGTGGAAAAAAATTGATATACACTTGAACACATTATGTTTCGCTCTGACACATGGTAAAGCATCAGTATATATATCTATATCAATAGATAAAGAAACATATGTGCATGATTGTGCTCTCACTATGACTAAATTTCATATTTCTTTAATCAACAGAGTAAAGATAGAAGTATCCACGACTTCATTCTTTAATTGTTCGCTCATTTCATTGCTTTCAAAAGAGCATTCGATTTGAAAATTTTATAAAAATAAAAAAATAGATTAATCAAAACACATTTAAAGTGTACTATTAATAAACTAACTGTGTCTAGCTTTCTTCTCAAACACCTTTAATGGAAAAGTAGCGGAAGTGATGAAATTCAAGTGGCAGTGTTTTTTCTCAAAGTGTTGGAGAAAAATGGGCTACTAATATTTCTAGTCTCAACAAATTTGCATACTTACATATACATAAATTCACATATATATACATACATATATATGCATAAGCCCATCTTAGATACAGTCGGAGAGCAGAGAGGGTGACATTTGAATTCAGTGTTTAGCAGGACTTGAACAAGATTACAGTAGGTTTCAATGTATATTGTAACTCATTTCAGAATTTAGGTTAGTTAACCTAGAATTACTATTTCTGATACAATGATTCCTATTATCACAGTACAATAAATATGCCCTCCCCATTTCTGGAATGTAGTTAGCTTCCAGGCTACAGCCTACAGCTCTCTCAAAAGAGCCCACAAGTTAAATAGGAACCTTTTAATCGTGGTCCTACCAAAAGATTAATGGAAAACTGTATAATGCAGATATGAATATACTAGAAACTATTCTCAAGACCCTATTCTACACTTTGTCTAGTAATTAATGAAAATTGGTAGACTTGTTGTAATAGAAAGATTGGAATATTAGCAGAAGTAAAACGGAAAACACTGGCAGCACTAAATTTACAAAAAGGTAGATTATAAATCTTATCGACGTCATTGTTTGGAAGTGTCCAGTTTGGTTGGCGATCAAATTCCTGGGTAATAACACAAGTGTTATACCGAGGGTATTTATTATATTTATTCAAAAGTTTGGACAACCATGACCATATTTTGTCATGTGCGTCTTGCGTGATTCAGAAAACTCATAAATTTTACTAGAGTCCATACTGATACAAGAGAAAGAATAAGAGGCACCTGAAAATTTGCAAGACTGGTTGCAATCCTTGGTCTACCACCTTCACGCCAAAATATGACCTTCTTTTTTCTTCGAACCAGACTTATCACATCGCACAGCCTTCAGCTTTTGCCTACAAGAAGTAAACTCCTACCCTCCGTGGTAAAAACATAATTATATGGCTTTGATACCAATTTTCTGGCCTAGACCAAAGTTGTGAATACTTTTATGTCTATAGTGATTCTAATTATGATGTAGAAAATATTTTTCATAAAATTTCTATAGCATGTTCTTCCAGCAGTGATGAATTACGTATAATTCAAATCATCTTATGTTTTCTGTACAAAGTTCAAAAGAAATTATTTTGACTGAAATATGAAAGACAAAAGAAGACATGAAAAATAAAAAAATGCAGATGATGGAATTAGCTGATCAGATTCAACATCAAGTTCAGAGACTTGATGAAATGAATTCATCTTATCAAATTCAGAACTTTGGTGTACTATTCCCTCATTCTAGATTTCTTTCGGGAAGTATAGTCTTATTGTTGGACTTTTTTCTAGGCAAAATATACATCTTAATATCTGGAACAGGAATCATAATACATTCTAGACAATCAGAGTGTTGACCATGGTGTGATTGAGAATGGGATGGAGCATCAATACACTGATACTTCATTTTTGGATTTTTTATTTTATCTTCAAAAAAAGAATTAAACTAAAACAATTAACAATTGTGAAGATTGAATCACTGTGTATTAAAAAAAATAAACTAAGGCAATTAACAATAGTGAAGGCTGAATCAATTGTAAGGATGTATCCCTGTGCATTTGAAAAAAGTTCAGTACAGATGATATGAATTTTTATTAGTTGTAATTTGATGTACTGAATTTCAACTTTATCACTAAGGCATTATTATGTACAATTTTCCTCTTCGCTTTAGAAAACTTGTAAGTTAGCTTTTCTCTCTTCTATGTTAAGTTTCTTGACTTATGCATGAATGCAATAACCAATAACAATTACTACCAAACATATTTGGCCTTGGGTATGAATATAAGAGTTCGGTCAAGTGACAAACACCATCATCATTACTCTCAACTATGCAAGCTGCTATTTGCATTCTCATGGTGTTATTTGTGTACAATAAGGTCACATACCTATTACATGGATGCATCTGTTCAGGGAATGTCTTCATTCTGAAGATTTCGAAAATTGAGGTCTCTTACTTGGGGTTGTGTTGGTCCATCACACAATAAAAACCAAAAATAAAAAAATTGCAAATATCTCAAGGAAAAATTATAGAATATCTAGATTTTTCCACTCTCCAACCATCTCAGACAGTTTAAAAAAGGTAATCTTGACTGATGTAAGATGGTAAGGAATATCTCAAGTAGTTTACAGATTAGAACATTATTTTATCTTTCAATTTGGAAAAATTATATTTATTGAAGAACTTATTAGGTTTAATATTCAACTTCATCATTTGGAGTTCTAATCAATGTTGATTGACACAATTAGATTTCAAAAATTTATAAAAAAAAAAATAGATTAAACAAAACAATAATATGTATGCATGTGTGTAATTCCATTAGTATTGAAAGGAATCTTGCTTTCTTCGAAATAGAGACCCTTCCGTGTTGTAGGTAATTATGTACACCAAGTTTGGGGTCAGTTCTGTGTTGTAGGTAATTATGTACACCAAGTTTGGGGTCATTTTTGCTTTCAATTGTTGGAGGTAGGTATATCCTGATCTCTTTCTATTTGATTAAAAAATTTACACAATGAACAACATTAAAATATAGCTATTTACATTAACTGTTAGACATTGAAATGAGTGGTGTAAACAATCTTGGTAGTGTCCCTCTTGATATGTTCAAGGAAAAAATTGATATACAGTTGAACACATTATATTTCGCTCTCACAGATGGTAAAGCAGCAGTATATATATCTATATCAACAGATAAAGAAACATATATGCATGATTATGCTCTCACTATGACTAAATTTCATATTTTTTTAATCAACTGAGTAAAGATCGAAGTATCCAAGACTTCATTCTTTAATTGTTCGCTGGTTTCATTGCTTTCAGAAGAGCATTCGATTTGAAAATTTTATAAAAATAAAAAAATAGATTAATCAAAACACCTTTAAAGTGTACTATTAATAAACTATCTGTGTCTAGCTTTCTTCTCAAACACCTTTATTGGAAAAGTAGCCGAAGTGATGAAATTCAAGTGGCCTTGTTTTTTCTCAAAGTGTTGGAGAAAAATGGGCTACTAATATTTCCAGTCTCAAAAAATTTGCATAATTATATATACATAAAGTCACATATATATACATACTTATATATACATAAGCCCATCCTAGATACAGTCGTAGAGCAGCCAGGGTGACATTTGAATTCAGTGTTTAATCTGAGATCCATCAGCAAGACTCGAACAAGATTACAGTAGGTTTTAGTGTATATTGTAACTGGCTTCAAGATTTAGGTTAGTTAACCTAGAATTATTATTTCTGATACAATGATTCCAATTATCACCCTGCAATAAATATGCCCTCCCCATCCATTTCTGAAATGTAGGTAGCTTACAGACTACAACACTCTCAAAAGAGCCCACAGATTAAATAGGAAGCTTTTAATCCTGGTCGTACCAAAAGATTAATGGAAAACTATATAATGCAATTATGAATATACTAGAAACTGTTCTCAAGACCCTATTCTACACTTGTCTAGTAATTAATGAAAATTGGTAGAATTGTTGTAATAGAAAGATTGGAATATTAGCAGAAGTAAAACGGAAAAGACTGGCAGCACTAAATTTACAAAAAGGTAGATTATAAATCTTATCGACGTCATTGTTTGGAAGTGTCCAGTTTGGTTGGCGATCAAATTCCTGGGTAATAACACAAGTGTTATACCGAGGGTATTTATTATATTTATTCAAAAGTTTGGACAACCATGACCATATTTTGTCATGTGCGTCTTGCGTGATTCAGAAAACTCATAAATTTTACTAGAGTCCATACTGATACAAGAGAAAGAATAAGAGGCACCTGAAAATTTGCAAGACTGGTTGCAATCCTTGGTCTACCACCTTCACGCCAAAATATGACCTTATTTTGTCTTCGAACCAGAATTATCACATCGCACAGCCTTCAGCTTTTGCCTACAAGAAGTAAACTCCTACCCTCCGCGGTAAAAACATAATTATATGGCTTTGATACCAATTTTATGGCCTAGACCAAAGTTGTGAATGCTTTTATGTCTATAGTGATTCTAATTATGATGTAGAAAATATTTTTCATAAAATTTCTATAGCGTGTTCTTCCAGCGGTGATGAATTACGTATAATTCAAATCGTCTTATGTTTTCTGTACAAAGTTCAAAAGAAATTATTTTGACTGAAATATGAAAGACAAAAGAAGACATGAAAAATAAAAAAATGCAGATGATGGAATTAGCTGATCAGATTCAACATCAAGTTCAGAGACTTGATGAAATGAATTCATCTTATCAAATTCAGAACTTTGGGGTATTATTCCCTCATTCTAGATTTCTTTCAGGAAGTATAGTCTTATTGTTGGACTTTTTTCTAGGCAAAATATACATCTTAATATCTGGAACAAGAATCATAATACATTCTAGACAATCAGAGTGTTGACCATGGTGTGACTGAGAACTGGATGGAGCATCAATACATTGATACTTCATTTTTGGATTTTTTATTTTATCTTGAAAAAAAAAAAATTAAACTAAAACAATTAACAATTGTGAAGAATGAATCACTGTGTATTAAAAAAAAATAAACTAAGGCAATTAACAATAGTGAAGGCTGAATCAATTGTAAGGATATATCCCTGTGGATTTGAAAAAAATTCAGTATAGATGATATGAATTTTTATTAGTTGTAATTTCATATACTCAATTTAAACTTTATCACTAAGGCATTATTATGTACAATTTTCCTCTTAGCTTTAGAAAACTTGTAAGTTAGCTTTTCTCTCTTCTATACTAAGTTTCTTGACTTATGCATGAATGCAATAACCAATAACAATTACTACCAAACATATTTGGCCTTGGGTATGAATATAAGAGTTCGGTCAAGTGACAAAGACCATCATCATTACTCTCAACTGTGCAAGCTGCTATTTGCATTCTCATGGTGTTATGTGTGTACAATAAGGTCAGAGACCTATTACATGGATGCATCTGTTCACGGAATGTCTTCATTCTGAAGATTTCGAAAATTGAGGTCTTTTATTTGGGGTTCTGTTGGTCCATCACACAATAAAAACCCAAAATAAAAAAATTGCAAATATCTCAAGGAAAAATTATGGAATGACCAGATTTTTCCACTCTCCAACCATCTCAGACAGTTTAAAAAAGATCATCTTGACTGATGTAAGATGGTAAGGAATATCTCAAGTAGATGGTAAGGAATATCTCAATTAGTTTATAGATTCGAACATTATTTTCTCTTTCAATTTGGAAAAAGTATATTTATTGAAAAGCTTATTAGGTTTAATATTCAACTTCATAGTTTGGAGTTCTAATCAATGTTGATTGACACAATTAGATTTGAAAAATTTATAAAAATAAAAAAATAGATTAAACAAAACAATAATATGTATGCATGTGTGCAATTCCATTAGTATTGAAAGGAATCTTGCTTTCTTCAGGAAATAGAGACCCTTCTGTGTTGTATGCATGTGTGCAATTCCATTAGTATTGAAAGGAATCTTGCTTTCTTCAGGAAATAGAGACCCTTCTGTGTTGTAGATAATTATTATGCAGGCTACACCAAGTTTGGGGTTATTTTTGATTTCAATTGTTGGAGGTAGGTATATCCTGATCTCTTTCTATTTGATTAAAAAATTTACACAATGAACAACATTAAAATATAGCTATTTACATTGACTGTTCTACATTGAAATGAGTGGTGTAAACAATCTCGGTGGTGTCCCTTTTGATATGTTCTGGAAAAAAATTGATATACAGTTGAACACATTATATTTAGCTCTGACAGATGGTAAAGCAGCATCATATATATCTATATCAACAGATAAAGAAACATATATGCATGATTATGCTCTCACTATGACTAAATTTCATATTTTTTTAATCAACAGAGTAAAGATCGAAGTATCCAGGACTTCATTCTTTAATTGTTAGCTGGTTTCATTGCTTTCAGAAGAGCATTAGATTTCAAAAGTTTATAAAAATAAAAGAATAGATTAATCAATATACCTTTAAAGTGTACTATTAATAAACTACCTGTGTCTAGCTTTCTTCTCAAACACCTTTAATGGAAAAGTAGCAGAAGTGAAGAAATTCAAGTGGCTGTGTTTTTTCTCAAAGTGTTGGAGAAAAATGGGCTACTAATATTTCCAGTCTCAACAAATTTGCATACTTATATATACATAAAGTCACATATATATACATACTTATATATACATAAGCCCATCCTAGATACACTCTGAGAGCAGCGAGGGTGACATTTGAATTCAGTGTTTAATCTGAGATCCATCAGCAGGATTTGAACAAGATTACAGTAGGTTTCAATGTATATTGTAACTAGCTTCAAGATTTAGGTTAGTTAACCTAGAATTATTATTTATGATACAATGATTCCTATTATCACCCTGCAATAAATATACCCTCCGCATTTCTGGAATGTAGCTAGCTTCCAGGCTACAACACTCTCAAAAGAGCCCACAGGTTAAATAGGAAGCTTTTAATCCTGATCGTACCAAAAGATTAATGGAAAACTGTATAATGATTAATGGAAATCTGTATAATGCAGATATGAATATACTAGAAACTGTTCTCAAGACCCTATTTTACACTTTGTCTAGTAATTAATGAAAATTGGTAGACTTGTTGTAATAGAAAGATTGGAATATTAGCAGAAGTAAAACGGAAAAGACTGGCAGCACTAAATTTACAAAAAGGTAGATTATAAATCTTATCGACATCATTGTTTGGAAGTGTTCATTTTGTTTGGCGATCAAATTCCTGGGTAATAACACAAGTGTTATACCGAGGGTATTTATTATATTTATTCAAAAGTTTGGACAACCATGACCATATTTTGTCATGTGCATCTTGCGTGATTCAGAAAACTCATAAATTTTACTAGAGTCCATACTGATACAAGAGAAAGAATAAGAGGCACCTGAAAATTTGCAAGACTGGTTGCAATCCTTGGTCTACCACATTGACGCCAAAATATGACCTTCTTTTGTCTTCGAACCAGACTTATCACATCGCACAGCCTTCAGCTTTTGCCTACAAGAAGTAAACTCCTACTCTCCGCGGTAAAAACATAATTATATGGCTTTGATACCAATTTTCTGGCCTAGACCAAAGTTGTGAATACTTTTATGTCTATAGTGATTCTAATTATGATGTAGAAAATATTTTTCATAAAATTTCTATAGCATGTTCTTCCAGCAGTGATGAATTACTTATAATTCAAATCGTCTTATGAAAGACAAAAGAAGACATGAAAAATAAAAAAATGCAGATGATGGAATTAGCTGATCAGATTCAACATCAAGTTCAGAGACTTGATGAAATGAATTCATCTTATCAAATTCAGAACTTTGTGGTATAAATAGTGATATAACAGCACAAAGCGCTCAGGCAGGGAGAAAGACACCAAACTAAGAAGAAAGACACGTTTAGTCACTGCTATGACACATTTCTGTTCAGTGACTGTGAAGAGTCTCATAGCCAGGAGGGCTGGCCTTTCATGGTCCATTGCCAGATCCTCCCTCTCTCTCTTCTAGCTGGTGGAAAAAATAACATTTTTCTATGAAAAAAAATTAAACCAACGGCAGAAAACACCCCAATCGTCTAACGCACAGAATCAATGGCTAAATATCGCACACGTCACATTTTAAGGATGTCTTTCTCCGAAGAAACGCCTTAAGGCGTAAAAAGCGATTTTGAAGGATATACGAAAAAACAAGAAAGACCAGAAAAACAAATTGGACCGTTACCCTATCCGTTTGAGGAAACACACAAAAGCATCTACCCGTTGAAGGAAAGCCACGGAAAGAGGGGCAGGTAGAGATATTATGCTCTATATATCTTGAATTTTAACACGATTTTCAAAAAATTTCCTTGTTTGTGTTGTTTTCCAAACGCTTTTATCTTGTCTGTGGGCGTATCTGGTCTTCCGAGCACTTCTTGTCTTGTCAGTGCCTATGTGGTTTGTCGTTAGCGTTTGAGTCTTTAGCATTGAGTATGGACGTCTCAGAATGACTTCCACCGATTAGTCGTTACCGTTTGAATCCTGAGGTGGACGTGTGATAAATGGATTTCGACCTGTCCTTTCCTCCCGAGAGGGAAATCACCTCTGCTGGACGCTAATACACAGCCCAAACGGAATTCTCGCTCATAATAGTATGTATTGTAATTTAATTTTCCTTTAGTTTTAGATATTTCATTAGTTTTCTTGATTTCAGGTTTTTATCTACTATATTTTTATCTTAATTTTAGATGTTCTCTACTATGTTTTCTCATAGTTTATTTTTTTCCGATTTCAGATCTTCTTTACTATGCTTTGCACTAACCTGTCAATAGTTATTTGAAATCTTACTCTGCGCCATTTAGTACATTAGCAATGGAGAAAAGGAGGAAAGGCCAGCGACCATGAAAGGAATACAGTAGGGTTTAGGGTTTGGTAGATAGTTTATTCCTATTGTACAGCTTTAAGAGTACCATTTTCTGTCGACTGTGCTGCCAAGAGTGAATGGACCTCTTGTTGACATGAATAGGCTCCCCAAACCCAATTCTCATTCATAATAGTATGTATTGCAATTTTAATTTCCTGATTTCCAATTTTTCTCTCCTCTGCGCTAGTTCATTTTAATTTTCATATATTCTCTATTGGAGAGAAGGCACATGCCCATAAAATGAATACTGTAAGGTTTAGAGGTTTATAGAGAATTTACTGTACAGCTTTAACAGTATCATTTTCTGTCCACAGTAGTGCCAGTCGTTGGCTTCCTCTGAGTTTCTTGTTGGGACCAACCTCTCCTTGTTTCTTCTCCTTTCATTTTTTGTTCACAACGCTCGCATTACGTATCTTTACATTACCTCTGAGGCGTATTGTTTAGCCATTCCTAGTTTTTCACTCCTGCGGCTGTGAACAAGGCAATGCGTTATTCGCATATCCCAACATTCTAGTGTGTATACGTTTACTGATCGTCGAATACATTTCAATTTTTATTATTTTTTATTAATTTCCTGATTTCCAATTTTTCTCTCCTCTGCGCTAGTTCATTTTAATTTTCATATATTCTCTATTGGAGAGAAGGCACATGCCCATAAAATGAATACTGTAAGGTTTAGAGGTTTATAGAGAATTTACTGTACAGCTTTAACAGTATCATTTTCTGTCCACAGTAGTGCCAGTCGTTGGCTTCCTCTGAGTTTCTTGTCGGGACCAACCTCTCCTTGTTTCTTCTCCTTTCATTTTTTGTTCACAACGCTCGCATTGCGTATCTTTACATTACCTCTGAGGCGTATTGTTCAGCCATTCCTAGTTTTTCACTCCTGCGGCTGTGAACAAGGCAATGCGTTATGCCCATATCCCAACATTCTAGTGTGTATACGTTTATCCTTTAACAATGCGTGTAACGTTTACTGATCGTCGAATACATTTCAATTTTTATTAATTTTGTTTGATCCGCTATTACTTATCTCGCGTCCCTAGTTTCAATAAGAGTAACCTTTTTACATTAGGACTCGCTTCTTATATGAATGGTTTAATAAGCTGTACACACTTTGTATATCGCCTTTCCTCTATATCAATCTGAATTTTTTTTCTTATAATTTAATCTCTTTAATTATATTTATTATTTATTATTTTATATTTCTATAGCAATTTAAATATATAAATAAAAAGGCTTATTAATATAATTTATATTTTTAATGACATGTCTATATATATATAAATGGAATTCCCATGATTGGATCCTAACCCAATTGGAGCTCATATTTTGTATGTATCGATTTAATTGTCTTTTAACAAAGAGTTTATTGTTTTCTATTTTTTTTGCCTTTCATTTAATTATATTTAAATACTAGAATGCAATATGATTTTTTATTCCTAGGTTATTCTATTCTATTTCTATTAGGATTTTCACATTATGTGCTTTTTTAATATATGAGTAAATTATTGTATTCTTTTGATTTTGAATAACTATTATGTTGACATGTAGTTGTGCATTTTTTAAATGTTTGTATGTAGAATTTGAATGAGGATAAATAGTATGTAGATAGAGAAATATATGAAAGGAGTGAGAGATTTTGAGTGAAGGTGAGGGAGAGTGAGTGAGAGGAAGAAGGAGTGGGACAAAAAGTGAGAGTAATGGTGGGAGACAAGAAGAGAGAGAGAATGGGGAAAGAAAAAAGGGTTATAGAGAGGATTTATTGATTGTGTCGGGAGAGGCAGAGAGTGGAGTTGAGTGAGTGAGGGGGATGGGGAGGAGGACGAGGACGAGAGGGTGGGAAGATAGAGTGGGGTTAAGAGAGTAAGTAAGGGAGCGAGACACAATAGTAGAGCAAGGGAGAGAGAGAGATGGTGAGAGAGTTGGTGAGAGAGAGAGAGAAGGGGAAAAGGGGGAGAGTAGGAGGGGAGTAAGAAGGGAGAGAGAGAAAGAAGGGGAGGGCAGGGGGATATAGACGGAAGGTTTGAGAAAAAGAGGAGGATTAGGGGGATGGAGACAGAGGACCAGAAACATAGAGAGAGAGAGGGGGGGACAGAGAGAGGAAGTGGGGGGAGAGAGATAATAGAGGAGAGATGGTGTGAGGAAGGTAATGAGGGAGAGAGATGGAGACATAGAGCTAGGGTGACAATAAGGATGAGAGAGACGGAGTGGAAGAGAGATAGGGAGAGGGAGAGGGTGAGGTAGTGGGTGTAGGAGAGAGAGAGAAGAGGTGAGTAAGGTAAAGTAGGATGGGAAGAGAGAAATAGAGAGAAACAAAGTGAGGAAAAAATAGAGAATGAAGGAGAGAGGGGAAGAGAGAGAGTGACTTCGAGAGAGATAGAGAGAAGTTGATGTTGAGAGAGAGAGAGAGAGAGAGAAGGGTTGAAGGAGGTATGGAGGGAGTGAGGGTCAAAGTGAAATACAGGGGGAGAGAGAGAGAGATAGAGATAGAGAGAGAGAGAGAGAGAAAAGGTCAGGAAAGGGAAGAAAAGAGGGAGGGAGATTTATAGAGAAAGTGATAGAGGGAGGGATATGTTGAGGGAGATTAGAGGGAGAGGGAAATAGATAGAGAAAATAAAGAGAGCGAGGGTGTGGAAGATGAGATGATGAGGGAGACATAATGGGAGAGAGAGAGAGAGGAAGGGTGAGGGAAGTAGGGAGAGAAAGATAAAGGTAGAGAGAAAGGGATAGAGGTAAATGAAAGGCAATAAAGAGAAAATTAGGGGGGAATAGAGAGGAGGAAGGAGAGGAAGTGGTAGAGAGTGGGAGAGATTGAGGGAGAGAATGGGGTAGGGACACTAAGATATGTTTTGAATGAAATTACAATCATTTTACACATGGTTCTGTTATACTTTTTTGCTATGGAAAATTTCATTGTATCTCACCAATTTTTACGAATTTTGGTACCCTCTTAAAGAATATTTAAATCCACTTGTTATCCACACTTAACTAATTATCTAAAAAGTACTTTAAGCTAACTCAGAAAGATCAACATGCAGAAAACAAAATTGAGACAACATAAAAAAAATGGAAAAGGTAAAATAAAAATATGAACCCCTATTCATTCAATTCTCTAAATCTTGGTTTAAATTAACTCAAAAAAATTAGTGCACATCAACCCTTATGATGCATAAATGGGATGAGTAAAAGAGAAAAAATTGCAACCCCATTCATTCATCCAAACTGGAAAAAGATTAAAAAAAAGTGTCCCTCATTCATTCATCCAATGCTACTAGCATATTTAGCCACTAAAAACACTGCAATCATTAACTATAAGAACTGAAGAAATCAATGGCTATACAAAATCTCCTTTGAACATATTAATATTCAACTTTATCATATTGATATTCAATGAACTTGAGAAAACTAGTTTCATCCAATCATTTTTGGCTGCAAATGTTGAGAGGCAAAAGTTAATTTTGTGCTTATGAGGCATACATTCTCAACAATCTCCACATGTTCAAGTCACATTCAAAAATTTAGTCATATCGATTAAACCACTTACAATTTTTCAGATTCAATGGCTAGGGATATT
>APFE031160156.1:0-24436 GCA_000404065.3 Pinus taeda
AATGCATAGCTTTTGTGTGTTTTTCACATTATGGAGATCGAAATATTTCTCCATCTATAGTATCCATGTTACGGGATCCTTGCCATCAAACTTTCTCATATTGATCTTTGGAACATGGTGGGTCTTCAATCCAACATTAGAGTCTATGAAATCATGATTAAAATTTCTTTTTTTCTCATCATGAGTTTCCTTTACTACCCTTTTTCCATTAGTAAGAATTTCTTGTAGCAACTTTGTCAGATCTATCTTCAAATATTCCATGTTGCCTTTCAGTTTTTCTTCTATACCATCCATCTTAGCGTCCACACCATTCTTCTTAGCTTCCATGCCATCCATCTTAGCTTCCATGCCATCCATATTAACTTCCACGCCATTCATCTTAGCTTCAACACAATTCATCTTAGCTTCCACGACTTTCTTTAAACCATCCATCTTAGCTTATGTTACCTTTTGTGAGATTGAAATTTGTTGCACTTGGTCTCGTAATTTTGATATATCATGTTGCATTTCTTCCTCTTCTTCATGAGTCATCCTAGAGCTTTCAGGTTTCTTACCAAGTGTTTCCATTTTCTTTCTTTGGGGCATCAATTAATGATAATTATGCTTCACTATGCCCCTTTAATCACTTCAAACTAATTTTTCAACCCAAACTTATGCAAAATTTTAAAAAGAGTACACACATTTTCTCACTTTATAGGAGATCAATATTGAATTTGTTTTATCTTTGTAATTGTGGATCTCCAACCCATAAAGTTTTGTCCTACGGTAGCCCTTTGAGTCCTCTCTCAAATGACACCAGTCTGATCAAAATTGGATTCTCCGAGAAAGAGTTATTCCCAATCTCCCAAGATACCTTGATTATACACTTTTTTAGTAGAGTGAACTTGTACGAAGTTCCATGTGTCACTTTTTCGACCTTCAGATATGAGAATGATACAAAGAAAAACTATATTCCATCCTTTTTCTATAAATTCTGATGAAATTTCAATCTGATACTTAGAGAGAAAGTTATGATGATTTTACCAAGATCATATGTTTCGGATGTAATTTGGGAGCCTGCAAAAGCCCTAACTTCCTTGGATCATATCTCTGAAAATATAGCGATAAAAGATCTAACATTTGGACCTAAAGTTCATTGATATTTCAGCTCAAATGGGTTTTAATTTTAGCTTTTGAATTGTCGTATAAAAAATTTATAGTGAAAATTTTGTGATGACCTATTTGGAGCAACGATACCCTAGAATCCAAAGCTCTTATACCAAATGTTATGCAACCAGCCCACAAAATAGAAGAAAAGATAGATAAACGACTTGAAAATCAACCTCTTCGAGGGAAAACGTCCTTTACATTACACAGAAGAATAATTCTTGGATGATACAAATGACAAAACCTCCTTTCTATATATAGGAGTCTAAGGGGTCACAAAATAATCAAAGTTGACATAACAATAATAATATAAGGGCACAACAATAACAATAATGGGCTTTTATGGAGAACAATAATAAAAATATGGGGACAATATGGGCACAACAATAACAATAAGCGCTACAATGACAATAGTAATGAGGGAATCACTAGTATTATAACGACCTAACATTATAGTTCTTTGTATTCTCCTTTTCTTTCCAGACTTTGGTTTCCTGAGTTGTTTTCTTGATAGTTGGATCATGCCTTTTATTTCTAAGTCTACAATCAACCACTCTATGGCCAAAATTATGATAGTTATAGCGTTGAATCAAATTATTCAAAGGAGTGAATGGATTGTTATACTTGGATCTATTCATCCTCTGTCTAATTGACTGATTATTTGGCTTCTAATTTCTTCTTTGTGACCTAAGTTCTCTGAATGACAAATTCACCCTACAATTTGATGCCTTATGCCCATAATTTGTGCAATATGTAAAACAATAGTCTGGAAAAATATCTTCACATCTGGGATAAAATCAATTTCTAAACACTAGCGAGATAAATTTGATTTGCCTCTCCATTTCATATTCCCTTGTTGTGTGAGATTAGATCATATGTTTAAGTTTACCCTCTTATTTAGCTACGCCTAATTAGTCTTTTGCTACAAATTAGGCTACGTTCTACCTTTGTCTCTTTGTTGTTGAGTTAAATCTCCTCTTACTACGTTGTCTCCACATTTTTCTACTTGCACAAAGGTAATGTGTTTCTTTCCCTTTAATTCGGCTATTGAGCTTGACTCATCCTCAAATCCAAGGCCAATTATGTTATTTGAGACTCTCTACGCTACAAGAAGCTCATTTAAACTTTCAGTCTCTTTTCCAAATTTCTTATTAAAGCTCATTTAGGTTTTTGCCTTCTCTAGCTCTTTCTTTAGCAAAACAATTTATTTTTAAAGCCTTTCACATACTTTATTTTTCTCACTAAGTTGTTGATTTGAAGTTTCTTTAAGCTTCTTACCTTCTTTAGTTTGTAGGAGGAGACGTTTCATGGCTTCAACTTTGTCTTTGATCAACAATTCCTGTTGATATTTATTTTTCTTCCTCGGCCTTTGAAACTCTTCAAGAGAATTGACCATATCTCCTTCCAAGTCAACTTCGGCCTCTTCTCCATCGGAATTAATAGCTTCTATTTCAATATTATATATGGCCATAAGAATAAAAGCCTTTGGACTTTCATTATTTTTTTCCTCATTTGAAGATTGGTTGCCTTCAATTTCAAAGGAGTTGGCATCTTGGGTGTAGAATCTTTTATTTTTAGCCTTCTTTATTTCCTTTTGAATTTTCCAAAATGTTTCTCTAGGGTCATATTATTTCTCCTTATTTTCAAGACACTTGGAAGCATAGTGACCAAATTTAGCACAATTAAAGCACTTAAAAGGTATCTTATCTTTGTACTTTCCTAAGCCTCTCTTGAGCTTCCTCACCAAGTTAGCTTCCTCTTCATCTGATTCACAGCATGAATCATCATGCTCTTCCTTGGGCTCCTTATCTACTTTGAAGGATGAATCCTTTGTTATTGGATTTCCATTATAAATTCTCATCTTGTAAGTAGTAAGAGTGAGAGTCTTTAGATTTTTCATCTCCTTAATGGCTGAAACCATGGGATTAAATCTATTAGGGAGATATCTCAACACCTTTTCAACTACTACAGGTTCTTCTAACTTTTCATGAAGACCTCATATAGTGTTCGCAACATCATCAACTCTAAGAAAGTATTTAATAATATCTTCATCATCATGCATCTTCAAAGACTCAAATTTCATTCTAAAACCTTGGAGTTTGTCTTGCTTGACCTCGTTGTCACCTTCATAGTAGTTGCTCATCTTGTCCCAAATAGATTTTTCATTAGAGAAATCCATGACCTTGACTAGTTCTAATTCAGGTAGGCTAACAAGCAGGGCATTCATATCTTTAGCATTACACATAAATTAAATCTTTCGGTTTCTTTTAATAAATTTTGGAGGCTTTCATGTTCTTTTTCCACTGCATCCCATGCATCAACTCGAAGTGATTGAATATAGGTTTTCATCCTTACTTTCCAAAAAACATAGTTTGTTCCATTGAACGTAGGTGCCCTATTGGTGTATGTTCCCTACTAGTTTTACATGATCCTTGATATTTATTCCAGTTTTTAAATTGATATGAAGTAATATGGTTTCTTTGATACCAATTGTTAGAACCCAAAACAATACTGAGAGGGGGTATGAATCAATATTGTAGGAATTTTTAAAACTTTCTTTTACTAATGCATAATACTAGGACACCAATAAGTACTTCATGAACAATTCATATCAATATCAAAATAATCAATAAAAGAAGTATAAATACTACACATAGGTTTTTCAATATTTTTATTCAATTTACTTCACAAGGGAAAGCTTCTACTTGATGCTACAAAGTTCTTTAGCTACAACTGGAAGGAAGCTACTACTCCCTAATTTATCATCAACCATTAAAAGGAGATAGAAACCCTAAATATTTACTAGCCACTACTGGAAGGAGCATAAACCCCTGATTAGCAAGCTACCACTTACTTGACCTCAATGATTCATGTTCCATGCAATTTTCAGACTCAAATCATGAAGGCCACTTCCTTTCGTAAATAATTAAATTTCTCACTTCAAAAATTGACTACAAACACTATAAAGTCACCTTCAACAATCTCTGATTACTGACCAATCCACCACCATCCACCTATAAACCATAAACTCTAAAAAAAACACACCAACTTGATTATGTTTATAAAGAATTATGGTCGATATTTTTAGGTCTTTGAGCTTTATTCATATTGAACTTGAATTTCACTTATCAGAGGTTTTGATCTCATGATTTTTTCCTTTTGGAATGTCCTCTTGATGTGAAAAATAAGTATTATGATCTGTTGCCTCTGTGAGAAAAGCAAATTTTAACTGTTGTTTTCCACCATTTTGAAATTTTATAGGTTTTAGTAGTGTTTCTTCTAAATTTGGTTGACCCAAAATTTAGCGAATTTGTGAAAATTGCCTCCAAATATGTTCATTCTTCCATATTGGTTTCCAAAGCATTCATTCCTTTGTTTTAAAACTTTATGTACTTCCTGTTTGGTTCCAAAATTCCAAATATGGCATAATCATCAAATTTCACCAAGCTACTGACCCATTCACCCATCATATAAGCCTGATCACTTTTAACATATAACCTCCATTGGGTTCCTCTATTATAAGCCTCGAGGGATTTAACCACCATTTATTCAACCTTCCGTGCTCTTGGTGTTCCATATGCATAGAACATAGCATTGATCCATACTGAAGCTCCTAGCCTTAATCTCTTGGCAAAAACTCATGAAGCACCCCTTTTTTTGTAGATAGTTTTTTCTTTCGAGAATTATTTCTGTGGGTCTATTATAGGTCTATTTGGGCACATCACTCCTGACATTCAGATCAATACAATTAGGGCTCATTAAACCATAATTCGGTTGTTACATGGCCTAGACAAGTCATCACATTGAATGCTTCCATCCATGAAAGTTTTCTAGCCTGAAGCTTTGCTAAAATGTCTCCTTGGGACACCAGCACAACCTTGGTCAGGGGTAACTGCACTATAAAGTAGGTAGGCCCATTCAAGCCTGCACTGCAGTGCACTTAGGATCTCTTTGACTTACGCCGGGTGAGAATGAGTGAAATTTGCATTGGATTCTGAGAATATTCCTTGATTCTAGATCATTCTAGAAGGATCACATCTCTTATCTCCTCATATGAGCTCGAATTTGGATAGGATAGGGATAAATTAACCTCATATCCTCTCATCCCTTGCTCCATGGAAACTAACTCCAAGTTTGGAAGGTCATTCAATACCCTCATTTATGACAAAACCACCTTCATTTCCCTATAAATTGAGCACTCATCATAGTGATCAAGGGAGCTGGAATTTGAAGATTGTAGATAAATACTATTGGTTGGATATTTTAGTTCATGTCAATTAATGTTATGCTATCGGATTGATGTGATTTTGGTGTGACGAGGGTTGGACTGAAGCTGGATGAGTGACAAAGGATCGAACTTCATTGGTTGTAACTCCTCCTTCAACATCAATAAAGTTATTTGTTCCTTTTTCTATATTCTTTTTCATATCTATGATGCCTATGTGTTTCAATGTTGTTGATTCCATTGGTTTCTAGTAGATAGATCATGTACTTTGATCGTTGTCGTCTTTTGTTTCTAATTGCAAGTACCAATTGAGCGGATTCAGTTCGAGTGGGAGTGACAAGAACAATTCAAAGGGGATCAAGGAAATGAAAGCTCACAAGTAAGTTCCTTCATCTCATCTATCTATTATAGGAAAAGGTTAAACCACTTTCTTTAGGTTTTTCTAAGTGTAACTACCCACTTAGGGAAAATGTGTTTATCCGTAGATAAAAATTCCATATAACAAATTGGCAACTCCGTTGGGGAGTGAATGTCGTTCCTGGTAGCTTACCCGCATCATATTATATCCTACTAGACTTTGCTTGCCTTCATTGATCCTATTTCAGTCATTTTGAAGTGTTTTTGGTCAAAAAGTGTTCTTGAATGTCTCCTGATTTGACTCTCTGGCACCAGTGCAATGTTGGTCTTGACACAGTGCGCTGCAGAGCATCCTTAGCTTAGAGACAGTGGATTGTCTCCCACTTTAGCCTGCTATGATCCCTCTTAGGCTAAAAAACACACCTTTGGCTTGTTTTTTCCAAAGTTTCTTATGTTTTTGTTTACTAAAAGATCAATGTTTTCAATGGTTCTAAAATCAATTTGTATTTCTCCTCCTAGCCCTACTTTGGCCTTGATTTTTTAGTGTTTCTTAAATGATTTATTTATCATTATTAATTCATTGTCAAAGTTAGTTTATAGTCGATTAGTATTTTCTAAAAAGGAAGTGTTGTAAAGTCTTCATTTCTTTGAAAAAAGAAATTGTCGTAAAGTCTTTGTTTCTTATGAAAAGTATTGATTAATTGCATGTTAATTTAGTTTCCTTTTGTCCATATAAACATTAAGGGAAATGAAAAGAAAAACTTGCATTATCCATTTAGAGGTTTGTGTGTGCTTGTAGAAATAGTATAGGGAAAGTTGCATTAGATGTGCTCTATGCTTTTTAATTGAAAATTCTGATTGCTCTATCCCTTGTAGCTAAGGTTTTCATTGTTCAAATAAAATTAAAAGAATTTTTCTCATCATAGTTGCATTCTAGGAATTTCAAAGACATCACGCGGTGAACCAAAAAAGAAAAATCCTAAACAAGATCAACTTAAAATTTATCTCAATTAACCTAATGGAGCATTGTAACTTAACGAATAACATTTAGAGGTTCTAGGCTAGAGATGTGTTTTGGCATCATAAAACATAGTAGCTATCATTAATTTTCTGCGATACATTCCGAGTGTGATACCTCATTCCACGTACGTAAGTATATCATAGCTCATCCATGTACCTTCGGGTATATAGGGCAGTGTTATAGTACGAAAAGTATAAAGGAATGCTCTCACTGTGCGGTTTCACATTAGACAGTGCTAACACAGATTGGGCCTCCATGTACTTTCGGGTATATCTAGGAAGACTACATTAGGTTGCTAGCCATCCATAGGTAACTAAGTCGGCCACCTTGTACACTGTGCTACACTAAACACAACATTTGGGGATATTGCCTGCACGTATGTTAAGTCCTTGGTTTATTGAGGCACTGTATTGTAGTTCACAGTTACTTGGTTATCCTTTTTCCTAGATATCCCTCCTTTGTTTTGTTATGTGATTTCGATTAAAATAAAATTAATTGATCGCGGATAACATCCTCCACGTCACTCCTTAGTTTATCTTAGGTTGAGACATATGGCAACAACTCTGAAGTCCACTAATCAAGGAATTCCTTTGGATTGAATCCTAGTCATTTTCCTCCTTTCGGAAGTATTAGTTCTCCTTATATGGCTACATTATCCCTTTCAGGACTTACCATCGACTTGCCAGTATGGTTGTTCTCAACCTCCTTGGTCCCACAACTGAATATTCCTACAACTAGACAAAATCAATCTCCAGTTGATCCTAAAGTTGACCCTTTACCTTCTTCATTGGTTGTTTCTTCCTCCCCTTCTTCGTCTTCGTCCGGTGAAAGTATTGACACTAGTAATTATGCGGATAAGAAGAAGAAGAAGAAGAAGAAGAAGAAGAATAAAGTTCAGCATGGCAACAACCAAACAACCATTACTTCTAATGCAACTTTTGATGAGAACTTGTCTAATAAGCCTCACAAACTTCGATATCCTTTCAAACTTTGTATGGGAGGCCATCTTCTTCGAAATTGTTCTGAGATTCCTCAGATATTAGAAGAATCATCTTGTTGTTCACATCATCATATGTCATCAACTTCTGGAGATCATGCTGGTGACACACCATCAACTAGTTGTAATAAAGTTCATGGAAAGAAGGGTAAAGTTAAGTTTCCATGTAGGTTATGTGAAGGGAATCACCCCATTCACCTTTGTCCCTATCTGGATGAAGCCAATTTTTTTTTGGATAACCGTCTTGCTTCTCTGCAACAACTTCCATCTGGTTATAGGAGACTATCACTTAGTCCTTCACTAGTTGATGAATTGACTGACCCAAATCAACCGTCAGTCAAACCCACTCTCTCTGAATGTGAATCCCATGAGTCTATCCCTGACCAATGACAGGATGAGGAAACAATTGACCTGATTTCACCTTCATTTAATCGTACCTTTCTCATAGAGAGTGAGTATGATACCACTCAGGTTCTTTTCATTTCTTCAGATTCCAATGAGCTCAGAGGCAACCCTCCTATTCCATCAAGACAAGAGGAAAATACTCTCGTTCTCATAACTCAATGGGGTAATTATCCCGTTCTTAACGTACCCCCTCCAAGTAGTCTAGTCACTTCCTTTGATTGGAATTGACTGACAAGATTCCATCTAACTTCTTATGTGCCTTTCCAGATCATAGTACAAGTTTATAATATGATTGTATCTAGCACTATTATAGATGAAGGTGCATCTGTGAGTATCCTTTCCTCCACTGCTTGGCAAGCGCTCGGTTTTCCGCCACTTGTGCTTGTTACCCAGAATCTGTTGGCTTTTAATAGAGGAACCAGTCAACCATTAGGGATCCTTCCTCAGTTTCCTATTACTTTGGGAGGAAAAATTGTTTATCTCAATGTGATGGTAGTCCTAGGCCCTTTATATTACAATTTGCTTCTTGGGTGCGATTATGTTTATGACATGGGAGCTATTGTTTCAACACTCTTTTGAGTGATCTATTTCTCGCATGAAGGCAGAATTGTCACTGTTGACGAGTTTTCATTTCCCGATCCAAATATGGCTTCCTGTCAACCATCTTCCCTAAATGGTTCTTTTGTCCCAATGGTATCTTCCCCAACATGGGTCTATTATGTGGCAACCCGTTCCATGCCTATTTCAACTGACGATGAATTCCGTGATGTTGTGCATTATGTATTGGGGGCATTAGAACTAGATCTCTCTAATTGTTTCTTTGCTATGTATCCTTTCCAGAGCATTGTTTTCCCATCTAATGAGAACCTCTTGGAAGTCATGACCTCTTATGGGTCGTGATCAAGGAATCATGAGGATAGTTCCTTGTATTGTGTCAACCTCGTTAAAAAATGAAACAAAGGGCATGAGGATAGTTCTTTTACTATGTTAACCTCATTAAAAAAAATGAAACAGGTCCTATGAGCATAGTTCCTTGTCTTGTGTCAAGCTCGTCAAAAAATGAAACAAGGAATATAAGGATATTTCTTTTACTATGTCAATCTCATTAAAAAATGAAACAAGTCCCAGAGCATAGTTCCTTGTCTTGTGTCAAGCTTGTTAAAAAATGAAACAAGGAATTTGAGTAGAGTTCCTTGTCTTGTGTCAAGGTCATTAAAAAAAATGAAACAAGGTCCTCTGGAGCAAATTTCAATTTGAGTCTTTGATTAGTTCTCGTAAGATCCCAGTTGAGTCTTTCACTTGATCTCATAGATGAACCTTCATTCCATCCACCTGATAGCCACGAGTAGTCTACTTAGGTGAATGCAATGAAGCTTGGGGGCATGCACCTAGTCTCGAGTCATCATGATGGGGGCATGTCAACCAATCCAAGCATAGTTTTTCATTTAAAGCTTGTGTAAACATGAAATTGAATCCAAGCATATTTCCCTATGGTTCAAGCTTGTGTAAAAAAGAACCCATCTCCATTTTAACCCTCGTGATTGCAATTCTATCAGCCTCTTCCATCATATAAACCTTGGTTTTTCTCCTTCCATTGTCACTATCGGCTTGGCCAATCATATTCTTTCACTTGGTTCTTTTACCCTTTATGAGGAACAATTGCAATGAGTGTTCTTATTAGCTAGCCTCTTCACATAAATCAACATGTTTTGAGAAGTTCCAACATCACCGTAACTAGTTTCTATCCTAGACACCACTCATTCCTCTAAGTGGAATCCTCTTTAAGCTCTTTTTAGGCTCTCGAAATATGAAAAGATTATCGAGTGCTTGCCCTTTTTAGCTCATAAACTGATTGGAAATGATATCTACTCAGTATAAGTTTAACCCTTTTCCGAACTGAGATAGATTATTTACGAAAAAGGAATACGTTAATCGAACATGGTCAATAGGTTCTCTCTTGTATTATTTTACGCTTTTTTGGACTTGAGAGAAAAATTTATGAAAAAGATCTTGTGGAGTTTTCTTTTTGTCCCTTTTTAGACTCTCTAAACATGAAAAGGACTGAGTTCTCATTTTCGTTAAACTTGTTAAAACATCAAATAGCGAAAAACTTGTCCATCATGATAAGACTAAGTTTCACCTTCACTAGGCTCGTTAAAACATCACATGGTGATGGGTTCACCCGAAGGGTAGAATTATACCACAAGCATATGTTATCCTCCTCAAGCTTGTTAAAAAATAAAGAGGTGCTGGTCAACAATGACTGGGGAAAATGGGAAAAGGGATAAATAATTTTATGGTAGCAAGTTTCTCTTGAACATGATACTTTCACCTCATTTCTGTGACTATTTGGATTGGGTTATCTGTTGATGGTTATCATACATATGGTCTATCACACCATCCATCACTTTGGTTTAGGGCCAATGCTGGCAATTCATTCAGTGTCGCCAACATGTTCAAGAGAAGTCACTTAGTAAACTCCATCCTTTGCAATACTCATAAACCTTCATTTTCATGATCGCCATTCCTGAACCTTGTGTCGTTAGTCAAATTCTATCTTTAAAATCATTACACTCATTTCGTGTTCTTGATGGGGGATACATCAAGGCCCTCCTATGATGAGTCGCTTCTTGTCGACATCAGCACATTATCCAAGAAGTTGACTTAGAAAGACCCTTCCAATACCTTGAGGCTTGCATACATCAATGCCAATATTCTCGCTTCTGGTGACAGGCTGAAATCACTGGCCTTCGATCGAAAGACTTTGCATGTTGTTCAACATCAAAACATCTATTCACACCGTGCAGAATGTACTGCAGTACCTTGAGAATCATTATCATTATCGATGATCTCTCTTGCATCTATTAACAGCTTACATCATTCGCTGGTAATCAGACAGTGTCTTTGCACGTTCGAATTCAAATCACATTTTCACATGGTTAGAATCGTACTTGAGAAAATGATTGAACGAGATAGAAGACCCCAAATCTAGTTTCATCCATTTGGGTTGTAATTTCAGGAGAGTACTAAATCATCTGTATGATGGCTTTACACAGATGATCATACTATCGAGGTTCTATATCTGTAGACGACTATCTGATTTATGTACATGTAATTAAAATTTGATATGTTGAGTATGGGTATGCCTTCCCTCAACAATTCATGAAAAATTCAAAAATTCATGATATTATGTGTTGTAATCGATGCAAGTCACCGTCTGCTTCAGATCCTACCCATCACATCATAAATAATATCACTCGACATTATCATTTTCGACTTCATGCTTTAGGGGGAAACTATTACAGGTCTATTTGGGCACATCACTCTAGACTTTCATATCAGTACAATTAGGGCGTATCAAACCCTAATTCAGTTGTTACATGCCCTAGAAAAGTCATCACATTGAATGCTTTCATCCATGAAAGTTTCCTAGCCTAAATCCTTGCTGAAATGCCTCCTCGGGACAGTAGTGCAACCTTGGTCAGGGGTAACTGCGTTGTAGATTAGGTAGGCCCATTCAGGCCTACACTGTAGTGCACTTAGGCCCTCTTTGACCCACGTTGGGTGAGAATGAGTGAAAATTGCATTGGATTCTAAGATTATTCTTTGATTCTAGATCATTCTAGAAGGACCCCATCTCATATCTCTTCCTATAAGATCGAATTTGGATAGGCTAAGGATCAATTAACCTCCTATAGTCTCATCCCTTTCTCCATGGAAACTAACTCCAAGTTTCGAAGGCCATTAAATACCCTCATTTATGATAAAACCACCTTCATTTCCCTATATATTGAGCACTCATAATAGTGATGAAGGGAGATGTAATTTGAAGATTGTAGAGAAATACCGTTGGTTTGAGGTTTGAGTTCATGTCAAGTAATGTTATGCTGCTAGATTGATGTGATTTTGGTGTGCAGAGGGTTGGACTGAAGCTAGATGAGTGACAAAGGATCAAAATTCATTAGTTTTAACTCCTCCTTCTACATCAATAAAGTTGTTTGTTCCTTTTATCATATTCTTGTTCATATCTATGATGCATATATGTTTCAATGTTGTCGATTCCATTGGTCTATAGTAGATGGATCATGTACTTTGATCGTTGTCATCTTCTATTTCTGATTGCAGCTACCAATTGAGTAGATTTGGTTCAAGTGGGAGCGACGAGAACAATTCAAAAGAGATCAAGGAAGTGAAAGATCACAATTAAGTTACTTCATCTCATCTATCTATTATAGGAAAAGGTTAAACCACTTTCTTTCTATTGTTCTAAGTGTAACTACCCACTTAGGGAAAATGTGTTTATCCATAGATACAAATTCCATATAATGGGTTCCACCAAGATTCTATTGTGACTAATCAAAATATCATTAGGATGACCTATCTACCACATCCTCTTAGAACAAAAATGTTGTCATATCCTATCGTCAACTTCATTGTCTCTCAAATTTTGTCTTCTCCGCATTTTCTGTTGAAGACTCTCAGTAGAACTTCTAAGATTATTTCTTCCAAGGAGGTTTCTTTTGGGGTCAATTTCCTCTAAGATTGTGTCCTTGGCGACCACCTACTTGACACATGGACCAACCACATTTTTGTGAAGATGCCACATCAACATCATTGTGTCCTAGAGATAATTTTTATTTCTCAAATTTTAGTTCTCAGACTTGACTTCCTATGCACTTTTTAATAACCTTCGAGATATTTTCTTCTCAAAACTATTTCTTTTGAGAAAAAATTCTAACAATGCCACCTATGCTATATCATGCCTACTAGATTTCTTCCTCAAATGCCAGGATGCCATGTGTCACTCGTTGAGTGATACTGCATATCATCAACCTTTTTTATCTAGTTAGGTACCTGAAAATGCAAAATCTACATGCCATGTGTCACCTTCTCATCGGTGCCATGTCATTACTGATGTCATCTTGCCATTGTGTCTCCTACTTAATCTCTGTGATCCAATAAAATTATTCCATTTTTCTTTATTCAATTCGTCCATGTGGCCAAGGGTACAAAGGAGGAAGGGATATCGAGCACCTTGTTGTGTCCTTATCTTTGTTACTTGCCTATGTAGATCTTGGTGATAACTCAAAGTTTCTCTTAGAGAAATATCTAATCTTTTGAGATCTTTGTCTCAATATGGAAACTTTGATGGTTAGTCTTTGAATATTTTCAACTAACATCTGTTGCACAACTTTTTCATTAAACCATTGTGGTTTTCATAAACTATCATGGATGTTTTAGTGGCAAAAGGGGAGGGGGTCCTACATTAAATCTACATCATTAATCTCCCTAATCAATTTTTTGGGAATACCACCAATAATGGAACCTCCTTTTTCTTTAACCCTTCAGTGGACATGGCCCTCTATAATTTCTCCAATGGGGTTAAAAGGATGTGTGGTGCACATCCATCACACAAATATGCCCAATGTATAACAATACTCCACTCTACCAATCTGTTCCACCGAATTTGACAAAACACCAAATTTCACCATTTTGGATTTAACACCATGTTTTTCCATGCATCCTTTGACTTTGGGGTTCCTGATCTTTGACTGGAAATAACTTCTAATCCAAGAAGCCATTTGCAAAATTTCATATACCATAGGAAAGCTCTTTCAGAGCTCTATCCACTTGAGAAGTTTCCAACAACACTTGAAATGATCTTTTGTACCAAAAATAGCTCCAAAGTATTCATTCCTTTAACATATTTTCTTTGCCATCATCTTCTTCTCCTTTGCCATCAATGACAAGATATTTATAACACTCCCTTTTTTTGGATTATAAACACAAGCGTTAGATTTTATGAGTTTAATATTTTGTCTCCCTTATTTACTTTTCTATAGTTTATAATTATTGAATAATTGATTAGTAATCATTGTTATGCTAGATAATCACAATTCATGATGACTTATATTGGAGGTATGGTGTCTAAAACTTTTGGTACACCTGGCACCAAGAAATTAGGCTAGGAAAATGGAAGGTTTGACCTAGTGAATCCTTCATAAAGTGTGCCCAAACAAATTTTGATTTGTTGAGGACATGAATTGAACCACTCTAACAAGTTATGGGATAGATCATGGATTAGATATTAAGATAGATATAAACTAGTAGGAGAGTGTCTAAATGGGTGGCCTTAGGTATCTGGTAGATTCAACTCATCACTAAATACTAGAAATAAAAGAGAATATGTAATAGGGGATCCTATGCTATTATCTAATTAACCAAAAAAAAAATATATATAAAGAATAAGCAATGTCATGCATTGAGAATGCTCAAATATGATTAAAGAAAATGGTCACTTTGAAAAGGAAACATCCTTTATAGCTTATACTTATAAATAAATATTGATGATTCCTAAGACTGAATCTCCATATAATGTGTGTGTGTGTGTGTATTAGATACAAAGTATACAATTAAAAATAATGATCCTCCCGAGAATGACAACATTAAGGTAACAATATTAGAGAAATTTCCCAAGGCCTAGGGACTTGACATGCCTTTCCCATCCAAACAAGCGTTTCCTTCAATACTTGGTTATTTTTGGATTCTTCTATAGAAAAAAATTAAATATTCCAAACAACATCTTTGTTGTCAATTATTTCAATTTATTAGGAACTATATAATTACTTATAGCATATCCTATTGAGTATGTTGGAAGTTTTTGTCATTGATGTCAAGCATAGTCAGTGATTTCAAGTTCAGGTGGAGCTTAATGAGCGTATATGATGTCAATAATGTCTTGGTTGTCTATATGGTAATTAGCTTGTGGTGTCATTTGGTTGTTTGTTAGGAATAATATATTTGAAGGCATGTATTCCTCATTTCCTTAGTTGAAATGAAGAATGTAAGTTTTGTTCATATACCCCCCTTAGACAACTTTCCAGTAATATATGGCACTTAGCATGACTCTCAAGCAATGAAGAGAAGTCATGGTTTGAAGTGTAGATCATGGTTCCTTCACTAGACATTCGAGTGGTCGAGCTAGGGGGATGCTAGTTGAAAGGTCAGATGGGTGGATAACCATATTTATTCGGGCTTCAAGGATCCTAGCCAGGTGGTAGAATAGGTTGTTAGAAAAATATTATATATGACAGAGAAATGCAAGACATATAATATTCGGAAAACACAAACACATAAAACCAGAGAGACACAGATATACGTGGTTCACCCAGTTCGGGCTACAGCCACCCCGAACAACCAGTCCTTCCTTTCTATTATCCAGCAAAATAAAGAGACACAACCTACAACAGATTCATTGTAATATCCTCTGTTTCTCTCACAGTCTTGCCTCTCTATTTCTCACTCTGAGAATACACATCTATTGCATAGCCTCAATACAATGCCTTCATAGAAAGAGAGGGGTTTCCTTCTAGGGAAAAAAACCCTAAACTAAACATAAGTTCTACCATCAGATCATCCGCCTAATGAATGGCCTAGATTGACTAGAAATTACTATACTTTTATAAGGCAATTTTACATCCATTTTTAGCTTCGGGGACACTACCCCCAAAACCCCAGCCGAGGGACTGCTGGCCCCTGGACCTTGCACCCCGCTGCATGGAAAGGTGTACAAACTTCCTTGGGTATACATCTGGCTGAGACAAACACCTCTAAATAATCATGCTCCACACCCAACATAGGTGGTAGGATTATGATGTGGCCTAGTGAGATGAAGACATGTGGCTATGAACCAAATGACATGTGGCACTCTGTGGTCTTAACACATGGCAGGTGAACTTAGCCTTTTTGGTGGCCTAGTGCCCCTTTTCTAAGCGAAACATGGTAGTGACATGGCAAGACACGTGAAAGAAGGTGATGTGGAAGTGACATGACATGACATGACTGGTGACAAGGAATCACATGGTAGATGAGGTGGTAAAGTCTCAACATTCACACCAAGAAGTTTTTCATAAGGATTTCCAATTTTAATGAATTTTGAATTTTTTTGTGTTGGCATTCCGAGGCATAAGATCATTTGTGCATTCAGTGGAAATGAGTGCCATCCGACCGTCCTACCTAATAGTCGTACAATGTAGATGCAAAGGTGAGTAGGGGACTGGATCTCAAATCCTTGGATATATCCAGTTGTGTCAACTTCTAGGCCTAAACTAACATCCAAACATCTACCCATCTAGGAGTGGAGTGAGAGAGCATCTAAATTGGATTTAGATTCAACTAAGAATGAAGTGTCACAATTTTGTTTGGTCCTTGTTCCACCATGGAATCTTCCATCCGTTTGGGAATAGAGTAGCATAAGCAAGATAAGAATTGAATGGATGCTAAATTTAGGAAAAGTTACATAACATGAAAATGTCACATTGCACAGGTTATAAATCTAAGCACCTTTATTCCTAAGCTGGTTGTCCTTGCCCAAAGTCATATGGTTTGTGGTGGTTAATGCTTGAAGGCCATGACTACAAAATTTGGCATTCGATGTCAAAACATAGCTAAGTGATTAAAGGTTGTTTTGAGGAAAAAATTAAGTGTGACCTATAAATGATGAATCCAAACGATGTGAATATGAAGTGTTCCGATTCAAATTTAAATGCATATAGTTTTTGTTTACTTATAACAAAATAGATAGTGCAAAGAGATGAGGTGGAGTCAAGCAAAGAGCGAATCAGAGCAAATATGAAATATAGTTGAAGTGTAAATGATGGTTAAAGGCTATGTCTATAGACAAGTTTGAGATTTGAAGTATTTTTGAGTTTGAATAACTACAAATATTAAGCACTAAAAATATAATTGCATAAAAGAGATTCCATCTATGAGTAGATATGAGAGAGATAATCCTAAGAGGTTGAGAGACATGAATTGAATAAGAGGAAGATGGGTGGTGGTAGAGCAAGGAGTAATAGATATGAGAATTAAACAACACAATCAATAATATTTTAACTAAAGGAGACTTAAATGAGTGTGAAAATTAATTAAAGAGGGATATAACAGGTTGAGAAATTAGGTTCTTGTAGATTAGTGGGGGTTGGTGCCTCCGGTACATTGGTTCTCGTAAACTGTAGGAGTTGGTGCTTCCATCAAACTGGTGCTTGCAAGGAAAAGAAGGTTGGATGCTCTTGTAGGTTGGTACCTACATAATTTGATGTAATATTGAGTTGCAGTTTTCATTTTACATCATAACAAAAAAGAATTTTTGGTTTTCACCCCATGGGTTTTCACATAAACTTCTTGTGTCAAATATTTTTGTGATTGGTGCACTATTTTCTATTATAGTATTACTGAGTATGTTAAGTTGGCTAAATAATTGTTAAAAGTGTTAAAATACCAGTTCACACACCCCCCCCATTCTTGATATTTTCCTAGTTTCCAACAATTCGTATTAGAGTAGTTCCTTCAACAACAATATAACAAATGGAAGGTAGATTATTTAAGAAAGAAATTTTCCTACAATAGTAGGTTATTTTAATCCCAACAAGCTTTGTCTAGAGCTTTCCTAGGTGGTGTGTGTGAATGAATAAGTGGAACAAAGTAAATTAGACAATCCAAAACACTTTAGATTATAGGGAATAAGGTAGAGAACATACCTCTAAATGATAGATCCTTAACTCTATTTGAGAATGTCAGATCTAGGAATATTTTCCCAATATCTTTGCTCCTGGATCTTCTAGATCACCTGCACACAGAGAAAGAAACCAATTTGATCTTCACGCAAAACAATATTAGTGAAATACAATACATTGATCATATAACATATCAAAGAAACACAAGAGATGAATATCGGGAAATCTTCATTACTATTTCTCTTTGATTGAATTGGAGTATATTGATGAGTTCTTCAAGACTTTACCCCTTATCTACTTCCTAACCTCTATTCTCACTAGTGTGAATGCGCAAGTTTATCGTGGTCACAACTCTGGTAACATTTCGGCATAACTTCCTCTATTCTCCTTGTGACTAGTGAAAAACTTCATTTATATAGATTTCCTTATGATTGGCCTTCATTTCACCAAGACACTTTCTTGATCATATCAAGTTTATGATTAAGGTAGAACAAATCAATCATTATTTTAATCAATAATGATTATTTTAACCAAAGTTGTTAAATTAGACTTAATATAACCTTATCCAATCATGTTCCCCCATGGTTTCGCTTCTCTAGTGTAGAAAGGGCATTCATGACCTTTTGTTTTGGTCTACACCACTAGGGATGAGATTTGTTGGGCCTTTCTATTTGGTTCTCACAACTAGGCAGGAACGTTTATCCCTCAAAACACTTGTTTTTTATGTGTCGCCAATAAAAAATTGATCATATAGCTTAGCAAAGGATGTGCTTTCCTTCTTGATCTTAGGGGGTGTCTTTTTGAGCTATAACAGATGCCCCCTAATGTATCAAGTTAGAAGAGAAATTGATGTCCGAAATACATTACAATAAGTATGCTAGTGAGAGAGTAAGGAAGAGACTGTAGGTAAGAGATCTATTAAAACTCAAAAGAATAGTAAGATACATAAATAAGTACATCCACCTGGTAGGAATACTGTTAGTTGGAACTGAGAGAATATATCATAGATGCCCAAACAACATACTGTGGAATAATGTCATCAAGGACTAGTCATGATATAATGCAGATCTCTGACATAGTAGCTATCAGTAGCTATGGACATTGATGTGAGTTCCCCTAATTATGGCTCTCAAAGTACAAAATTTATTATACATTCATAGCTTGGGGGAGGCAATTGTTAGGAGTGAAGTAGCCCCAATTCCCCAAGGTCTTCGACTCACACCTTGATCGTACAACTTGACTACATGTAAATGAATGAGCTCATGTCATGAATGCAAGGAGAATTTCTGATTACCAAGCATTTATGTATCTCGTTAAAAAAAACGAGGGAGACCACCAATAATGAAAATGGTTTCCAAGGTACTTAGTACAATATACAAAGTTAAAATGGATGAGCTGAACTTGAGCACTCTACAAAATGAGTCTACATGGGCCATCGTTGAAAGCCCAATGCAAATTGCAAAGAAACCTGCCACTGATGAATACAAGCTCCAAGGTACTATATTGTTTCTAGATATACATTCTAGATAAGGTGTTCAAGTCGATGGAACAAGATCTATTGAAGGAGGGATTTAATGTATCATCCATCATTAACACAAAATTGATACCAAGATAAGGTATCTAATGAAATGAAATGAAGAAGTGATGTACAACAGACACATGGATGGCCAAGACAAAAGGTATAATGATATGTGAAGATGGCCAACTCTTGACTGAGACTTCCCTTGAATTTATAACAACATGACATGATAGGGAAATTGGTAGAATAGACTAAAGAATATTGAAAGACAGGATGGTGACACAGGAGGCATCAACAAATCCCATAGATTGGAAGGGTATCCAATTGAGTGAGATACTGACTCAAGCAACATAGTGACTCAACTCAAGCTGAAGGTGTGGTTCAAAATTCTGACAAAACTAACTGTAACATTATGAAATCAAACAAGTTCCATGTTTAAGGGTGACATAAACCTACCAATACAAAGACACGATAATGAAAAACAACCCCCCCTGTATAGTGTATCACATTCATAGTTTAATGAGCATGAAAGAGAAGACAAGTAAGCTCAATAGGTTCATTTTTTGTAAATTTTATACCAAGGCTAAAAGGAGATAAAATTACACTCATGACCTTCTCATGGTTTAACAATCTTGAGAATGGACAAGAGATCACTTCTGACTTTAAATTTAACTAACAAGCCTGAAAATACGGAAATAACTCAACATTTTCATATAGTTTTTATGAGCATGAAAATATGGTAGCAAAAGAAGCTCAGGATTTTCATGGGTTTAATGAGTCATGAAAAGAACATCAAACTAGACTCGACATTTTCATATAGATTTAACAAGCACAAAAATATAGCAAAGGAGCTCGATACTTCATTTTTTAATAAACATAAAAATAGGGACAAAAGGAATCTCATTCAATATAGATGAGTGGTATAATGGTATGCATCTTTTTTCGAGGGGTAATGATGGAACCAACCTACGTAAAGCAGGAAGCAGTGGTAAAGTGTCTAGTAATGGAAATCCACTTGTCACAATGGTCTCTCTGAAAGGTGATGGTTATTAGAAGGAACCAAGGCTAATGTAAAGGAAGAAGGTTGAGCACATATGCAATTCTGACAAATGAAATTATAAAAGGTTTTGGCACAAAAACATCTAGTAGGACGTTGCAAACCATGAGCATAGGCAACCATAAAGAAACATGATAAAAAGTGTGGGGACTCCCTATAGGATGACAGTCAGAAATGAAGAAAAAGAGAGGCCTGAGACTCAAATTATATGTCATGGAAGGTACTGCAACATGGAGACCAAAATGGAAATTAGATGCTACTCTAGGGTTCCCATGGAGGGTAGGATCTACTGCACCAGTTACGACGTGCATAAAGGAGTGGTTAATGTTGCAAGATGGTGGGGTGGGTCATATGGAAAGCTAAAACAAAGATAGAAATGACAAATAATGTAATGAAAAGGTTGGTGAATCCTAGTCCTATATTCCAAGTTCAATGATATACCTTAACGCAATAGTGGAAAAGAAGGAATTTTTTTATTGTATTTTTAAGTTTATATACATATGTACAAAGAATGGCACAATCTAATAGGTTATATAATGTAACTCATGTGCAGTTTTTGGAAACATATGGCACACAATTATGGAGCCATGCTACATCCAGTTAACGTTCCATTTTCCTAAAGGTTGATGATCTCAGGGATGGCCTAAAAGCATAGCATTATCAGGAATGGCCTAGGGACATAAAGAATGAATTATCTCACGAGCTAAGACAAATCCTTGATAACGATGACTAAGACATGAAGAGGGTATGAGACACTCATCAATGGGAGAAGGTAAAGTGAATGATCTAGTAGCAATTTAACTACTATAAATATCAACTTGATTCATTCCAAGGGTGGTACTTCATTAGATGATGTGGGAAATTCCCCTTGGATCAGTTCAAGATTTTCAGTGACAATCTCCATCATTTCCAGTGGTGGGAGAGTAGAACCATCATGAGGAATAATATCCCTTAGCTTATATTGTGAATCCATGACCTCCAAGATTGCCTTATCTGAAAGAGCTCAATATCAAGGGAATCATGTGAAAATGATTGAGTGAGGGCCTATATGGCAAAGGATCCTAACCATATTCCATATTAGGATGGATTTTTTAACCAATTTCATCAATTGGTGGTGGCATCATTGAAGATGTGATTACTTCCAAAAAAGGTGGCATTGTGTCACGACAAGATTCATCTTCTGTAGGAATTTCATAAGGATCAAGAGGTCCAAGGAATTCACTAGTGACAAAAGAGATCATGTTAAATGTGGAAATAAATGGACATGGGTACAATGGGGAAAGGCGAAATGTGGTCATCAATGAGCATTCTTTGAACATTCCTCCTCTAATACCCTCTTCAAGAGTGGAAGGGTAACCTACAAAGGGGACTGACATTCTATCTTGAAATTGAAGATTGGGCATAGAAAAGTCTAGCTAGTTGATAGTGACTATTTTACCCTCATGTGGAAACATCATGATGTGTAAGATTGGTGAAATGACAATGTTTATAGTGTAGAACCAGTGTTTTCCAAGGAGGAGGTTATAATCTAATGGTGCATTGATGACCTCAACCTCAACCGAGATTATCTTTCCTCCTAACTCAATAGGAAAAGCTGAAAACTCCCCTTGAGGATGCAAGGTGTGCACATCAAAGGCCTTCAAGTATGATCTAGCTGCAGACAAAGTGGGTGAAATATAATATTTTCAACACTTCGAAGATATTATAGAATTCGATGGCCCCTCATCCAAGACTACCCTATGAACATATTGTCTAAAAATGTTGACCATTATTTGGAAAGCTAGGTGATTTGGAAGATGGGGTTTCCAGAGAGATGGATCAAAGGTCATAATATTTGAGTCTGAGGGATCCATCCCACTAATAACAAATAAAAACACCTTGTGTTGTGTTGGGAAAATTCACAACACTTATAATGTAGACATAGGAGTTGGAGTTTGGACCATATCCTCAACAATAATATAATTGTGAGTAAGTTTTCCATTAGGATTTGTCCAGTATTTCAAAGGACACCCTTAAGAAGGTGCGACACAATGTTCAATGGTGGCTTATCAAAATGAATTTGTCCATCCTATCTAGGTTGGTTCATGAGATCTAAGGCAGAAGTATCGCTCTGAGAATTCTTGTAATTATGAGCTATGGTTTGCAAATGGATGCCTAACTTAAACATAAATATATCTTGCATTGAAGGTGAAGCATTAGAAGACTTTCCCCTGCTCTCCCTTTGCTAAGGTGGTGGAGTATTTGCAACCATGTTTTGTGGTTTGGTTATGTTGACATGGATAATGTATGCTATGCCAAAAAGGGGAACTAACCTGATCGCAAGCCCCAATTAGACCTACTTTTGTTTGGAATGGCTAGCTCTGACGGCTTTTAAGGGACCCCGTAAACCGTTTGAACATGTCGAAAGATTGCTTCTAGGAGGAAGACTTCAATTATATCAACAAAACAAAACAGCTAACCTCTAAGTATTAAATCCTATCTATGCTACTTCTAACAACTCTAATTTAGTCCTAGTTATACTAATCTATCCTGCAAGAGCATAATACAGAGGTTTAAACATCATATATATGTTCAGCAAGAGCATGATGAAGAAGGTTAAACATCATGCATACATTCAAGTCCAAATGAATCAATCACTGAATTCACAGCTGGATAAGATTGTATTAAAGCTAAATTGCAATCCAATCACTCATATAGGAATCCACATTCTTCTATGGAATTAAAACTACAACTGATGTTTAATTTAATTTCAAATCAGAGATCGTTCACAAGTTAACCATGAAAATGAATCACATTCAGTTTAACAATACTAATAGTGGACTGTAAGTCATCAATATGCGTAAATATAAATCACATTTACATTCATGCCAGTAACAACACTCTAACCCAAAACAATACAATGAGTCCGAAACCAAAGGCTCCTTCTCCCCCTAAAAACAATCCTTCTTATTCACAATAAAGCAAAACTGTTCTTTTTTTAAAATCAAAAGCCCCTTCTCCTCTTCGGAGGTAATATTTATGCTAAAATCCTCTCACTTCTGGTTTTCCCTTCCTCTTCACCTTCCCTCTCCTTCCTTCATTATGCCAATTAGAAGAAATAGGTGAAAATAGTCGGTGTCACTGTTGACACGTAAAGGTCATTTCTTGTCATTAGGGCGCTTTATTTCCTGGGCACTGAATGGTTATTGATTACAGAGGATGATTGTGTGTCCTATTCATGATGTGATCTAGAGCAGTTTCATTTTCAGAACACGTAAGCAACACCTGGAAATGAATTGAAAATGTCAAAGCCCGGCTCTTTCGACAGAACACCTCTACATATAAGGGTTTTCCGGATCCGCTTGTGCATTCGTTACTCATGACCTATAGAAATAAGAGACACCAATCACGCATATAAAAATACAACAAAAATGCTTTAAAACATGATTATTTCCTCTATTGAATGTTTATCACATCAAACATGAAAGAATCAGCCCCTGATGTTTAGCTTTTTGCATAGATTAAGCGTAGCAAGTCAAACTCGGTTTACACTGAAAACTGCCACAAAACACACAACCAAATCCAAATTGCAGACTTGAAAACTTATATGCTTGGATTTATAATCATCAGTGGTCTGGGAGGTTATGGTGTGCTATATATGTATATATGGGATCCCATTGATAGCAATAAGTGATAGATCCCAGACCCAAAACATGTATATACCACAGTTAGTAAACCATCAGGTCTGGAGTATAGGGGAGCGCCACATATATATAAGCCCTAGGACCCCACCAATTGTGGTATACAATATGGGAGGCGGACCCGAAAACACATATACATTAAGGTTCATAAATCCCTTTGGGTCCGCAATGTTACCCTTCCCTTTGGAAAACCATGACTTTAATGTTTCATCGCAAAACACATGGATATATGGGAAAGCCCACGTATGGCCGTTGGGGCAGATTTGAAAATTAATATGCCTAGTTTTATAATCATCAGTGGGTCTAGCTTCTACCTCTTCACTAACTGCATGACCCTTAGGATCTGCCGATATGCGATGAGCAATTGGGAACCGAACCCGATAATGTATACAATGCAGTTCGTAGTGTAGTTGGGTCTGGAGGCCAGGGGCATGCCATATATATGTATAAACCTTGGACTTAGGTCAATTGTGATATGTGATGGGCTTTCAGACCCAACATATGTATATATATA
>APFE031160157.1:0-12190 GCA_000404065.3 Pinus taeda
CAGATTTACTTGGGAGAAGACATGATCCTTCCCATTAAATTCTCAATTTTATATTCATCTCACATTTCCAAATGTACTCCTAGCTTACTTGGGAGGAGAGAAGTCAACTATAGGGATGGGTGAGAAGTGAATTACATTAATGAGAGGTGGTTGAGATGGAGAAGGGAAGGAGGGTATAAAAAGGGAAGGGGGAAGGGAGAAAAGGGGGGAGTTTTTGGGAGGTTTTTCTTATGATTGTGGGGGTTGGTTGTGATTGTTTGGACTTGTTATGATTTTGGGGAGACCTTGGAAACCTATGGAGGTTTCTTGGGTTTGAGAGGAGGAAAGTATTTTTATCTGGTTTTGCACATTTTTCTTAAGGACACACTATATCTGGTTGGACTTGGGCATGGAGGGCTAGGGAACCTATGGAGGTTTCTTGGGCTAAGAATTTGTTTCCTAGTTGGCTAGGAGGTAAATCCGGTTGGGTCGGTGAGAATGAGCGTTCAGCTGGAGCTATACGAAAAAGGTATCATCATCAACCGCCGGAACAGGTATTTTTCCATGAACTACTCTGGTAAAGTTGATATCAATGAAATGCTCATCAATTTATGTTGCTTATGATAAAATGATAAGATGTTAAATGTTTAAAACCTTGAAGAGAAGGTCAACAAGCTCCTTTTATTACTTGCAAATCAACAGTAAAATAGATCCGTTAGTGTACAATAAATTGAGGCTCTAATAATAGGAATTAGGTTCTTACACATGGTATCAGAGCCAAGTTAAACCTCTAGGACCTATGGACCCTTCTTTTGGCTTCCTTCTCAAATTGTTAATTTAATTTACCTCCTCTTTCATACTCTAATTATTTTAAGCTCAAAAGCACCCTTCCCTTTTTATCAATAATATTTATATACTCGTCAAGCCCAAGCTTGAAATTATGCAAGATTACCATTAACTTGAAAAGATCGAGAACGCGGGTAGTTCAATCTAAACCTGCCCATTTTTTTTTAAAAGCCATTACTTGTTCTCTTCTTATAAACTGTGCTTCAGTTTCTGCTTTACGAGTTTTTTTTATTTTTTTATTTTTATAAAGATTTCTATGATATTTTAAGTATACCTGTCTATGCTTAAATTTGTCAATAAACATGTTCTGGTGTTCCATCATAGAAATCACCTCCAGTACTCTTGCAAAATAAGCTCCTCTAACAAAATTGTACAGTACGGTGTTAAGCAGCTCCTGATCAAAATTTAAGGGATTAACTCCACTCTCTGGGAATGCAGATGCCATCCTCCTCATATCTGCCCATAGCATCATTATCTCTTGATACATGGCTATTCGACTTCTGATGAGTTCCGAGCTGCTTTCGCACGTTTTAGCATATCCAATATAAGCTCTAAGGCAGCAACCAGATCACCAAACTTTAGATGGGTTGTCAGTAAGCTATTGTAATATTGCTGATAATGGTGATCAAGCATTCCAGGAATTTCATCAATAAACCTCTTTAGTTTTTCTCTTTTCTTCTCTCCTGCCATTGCTCTCATAAATTTGGGCCATTAGAGCAATTGAAGTAGCATCAGCCTTCACCTCCACTCTAGTCATCAGCTCTAAGAGTTCCTCCGCCTTTCTAGTCATCCCAAAAGCCAACAAACCATTGAGAGCAATGTTGAAAGCCTCGGTATTTGGCTTCATTGAAAGCAATGGTTGATTGCTCCTCTTCCTCGGATCCACCCTTCCATCTTTGAAGAAATAACACATCTCAATCACTATCTCTGAAGCTAAACAGGCCCCATTATATGTTTTAACCATATGGGTCACCACTGTACTCCAGAAATTGACAGAAGGGTATTCCTCCATGTCCACCATTGTTCTCAGAACTGTGGAAGCAGGGACGGGTGTTTGTGTTGATGCAAACCTCAAGCACAATTGGGTCGGAGCCTCTTGATCAAGTAGTTGTCTTTGCTTCCTCTCATTCACAATTGAAAGCACCACAGCATAGGCCTTCTCGAGCCATTTTGAATCCCCAGAGCCTGCTAATACATTTATCAACCTACTAACAAGAGACTTCCTTGGAAAACCTTCCAGTTGCTTGAAATGCTCGTAGCCCTTCATGGCATCTTCCAGTCTCTGTTCATCAAGAGCATTTCCAGTTCTTCTGCCAACATTGACGGGTTACGAGCTTGCTTCAAGATTGTGGGTGATCTCGCAGAAGAGAAGTATCTATACGAAGGGCTGAAATAGACCCAACCATGGAGGGAAAGCCCGCTGACACCTTCGTTAGAAAAGGGAAAATTTGGGAGATTTTGAAGTCGAATAACATGGACAGATGCATGAATTCGACAGCTTTCTTCCCACATTTCATGGCAGGCACGACATTCTGTCATAACCTTTATGGCTTCACGGCCTCCAACGCGTCAGGACTGGATGGGATCACAGTCCCACGATACTTTTGGATTTGCCCAGGATTGCTCCATTTTCATTCGTCAGTTATTCGGTTCCGGCAGCAAAAGTTCTCGCAGTCCGATGAAATCCCTCGCCGAAAGCATTTTCTGTCCAAGGGACTGGATCTCGATGGATATAAAAATTCTAACCAATAGATGTTGCACATGTAAAGTTTGGGTATTGTGGGAGAGGGTTTGCGAAACCCATATATGGGAGGCCGATCTTGGAGGCTTATTACAAAAGTTTCAGTTGGGGTTGGGAGAAATTAGACACTATGTGTGGAGGCACGGTAACTTGGAATTCTAACCCGGTTAGTAAGAGTGAGCGAGCCATTTTGGAGGATTTATGGACTAGTTTGCATGGAGTTCGTCGGCATTTTCATGAGTCCTTCTTTGATTTGTACAGTTCAGATGACGATGATGATTTTTTTGGATTTTCCTGATCTTTTTAAAGAAAATTTAAGTGCCAAGGGTTTATGGATTGCCAAGAAAGAATGCCCTTTAGCTGGAGGTAAGCTGTGATTTTTTATTTTAATATGCATGCGTTTATTTGTATGTCCATTATGAATCTGTTAATATGCTGAAAAGGTTATCCTTCTGATGGAAGGCAGAGTTCTCTAAATCTTCTAGGGTTCACCTAGGGGCAGAGGCAACCAATGAGTTTTTACATTTTACTTGGGCTTGCTCAATTCGTTTGGGGGAGTGTTATTTATAAAGTGTTTCAGAGGCAACTAATGAGCTTTACATTTCTCTTGGGGTTTGCTTGATTCTTTTGGCCAGGTTATTTGTAAAGTGTTTCAGTTAGGTTAAACCACTTGAGCTACATAAGATTGTAAGGTTCGAGAAAAGTAAACCTCTCAAGCGATGGCCAGGGAATGAGTGCCTAATAAGAAAAAAGTTTTGTTTGACAAAAGTTGTGAAGAATTTCTTGTGCAATGTATTAGAAAATTGTATTGAGCAAGAAAGTGCAGTGAAATTAAAATGATGGCCGGGGAATGAGTGCCTAATAAGAAAATAGTTTTGTTGGACAAAGGAATGAGTGCCTAATAAGCAGATAGTTTTGTTGGAAAAAATCCGTGAAGAATTTCATGTGCAATGTATTAAAAAATTCTACTAAGCAAGAAAGTGCAGTGAAATTAAAACGATACTATGGTGAACATGCTTGTAAGTCCATGCATACCGATGTATATTGAACATACTGTAAACAAATAGTGCATTTCAACTCTTTGGCAGTCATGTTCTTTTCTTGTAGAGAGGGTTGGGGTATTAAATGTTAACCTTATGCACACATTCATTGATCTTTGTGTTGCAAATTTCGTTGCTCATGAACAATCCATGTTTTCCATTCAGTAATTTTCTACCTGTGTGTTTGAATTCATTTCTGCATGTTGAGAATGGCATACAAGTTTAAATTTCCGCTTGTGGCAGGTTTAAATTTCTGCATGTTTAGAATGAGATAAAGGTGAGAATCAAAAATTTAATGTACAATGTCTTAGAAAATTCCTGTAAGTCCATATCCACGCGTACGGATGTATACTAGACATATTATAGACAAGTAGTAGTTGGATTGTAAAATGAAGTGCATTTCAGCTCTTTGGCAGTTTCGCATTTTTCTGGTAGTGCAGGTTCTGGTATTAAATGTTAACCTTATGCTCATATTCTTGGGCATTGTGATGCGGATTTAGTTGCTTGTGAATAATCGATATTGCCATTGACCAGTTTTCTGCATGTTTGTTAAAATTCATTTTTGCATGTTGAGAGTGGCATAAAGGTGGAATTCAACAATATTCTTCATTTCACGGTCTAAGAAGATCCTTGTCTATTATAAATCCATTTGCTTTGCACCATGCATTTGTCAACGCCAAATTTTGTAATATGCATATAGAAATTCTACAGTCTCTTGAAACAATTGCTCTTTTTTTTAATGGCTTAGAAGTAGAGGCATTTGAATGGTTGTCAAATGTCAAACTTGTTTCATATATAGCATCTAAGTGTGTGTGTGTATTAGTGAGTGTGCATACTTTCACCATTCATGAAAGAGTATCCCGCAATTGTGTGCATATACGACTGTTTATGATACTTGTTTGTCAGAGATTATGAACACATCTTCTACTCAGCTTCACGATAATTTGAGACATTCATATTCAGTTTTTTATTCATATAGTTTATAATGTGCTTATGAATTTATTGTTGCTTAAAGGGGGGCTTGCTACATATCCTTCTCATTATAAAGAAACAACTAACACCACAAGAGATTCGCAATGCAAAGGAGCAGCCAAGACCACAAGTGGTAGGAAGAAGAAGAAGACTATGTATAGAGGTATAAGACAACGCACATGGGGCAAATGGGCTACAGAAATCAGAGATCCCAAAAAAGGAATGAGGGTTTGGCTGGGTACCTTTGATATAGTAGAAGAAGCTGCTAGAGCTTATGATGCAGAAGCCAGGAAGATTAGAGGAAAGAAAGAAAAACTCAATTTTGCTGATGACTTGTTACCTCCCAAGAAGAGTAAGAAGGTGATAAAGAAGCTTAAGGATATGATTACAGAAGAGTCACATAAAAAGACATGCATGCACTTGCCAGAAAGTTCTGCAAGCTCAGGTACAGAGAAACCTTGCATGGCTTGATACAGATTGTAGTGATCTTCAATCATGTATCCTATCTTGATAACAAATTGTGTAGTAACAACAGAATATGGTTTGTCAGATGATCGGGCAGAGCATGTAAGAGAGAATGCCAGTGCTTGTATATTGCTAGGATTTCGTAACTAGAATATTTTTTTTTTTTGATAAGGAGCAGATTGATGAAGGATAGATTTCCAACTAGAGTAAGACTTTAGAGGGAGCTCTAGAATCCTTGGCAGTATGACCCAATGACTCTTCTTGCCCAATGTTTTCATAGTAGTTGATTATGAGTACTCTGATGATGCCTAGATGCCTTAGAGGCTGCATGGAAGCTGTATCATTATGATGGATGAATTTGGCACATGTATCTAAGGGTTTATAACAGGAAAAGTGTCATACTATAAGTAACTCAACAATTATGTTCTAGTGAGGTCACTTCCCCTACACTCAGAGGGAGTTATGGACGATCCATGTTGAACTATAAAGAAATAGCTATTGATGTTGTCTAACCGATGACCCTCTCATTTATCAATGTAAGAGGGATTTGACTTTTGAAATAAAGACGAAAGGCTTAGCTCAAAGGTCTGATAAGATGTGAAGTTGTTGGTCTGCATACTCCTAGGATTCCGAGTATTCTTGATAATCACCCTATTAGTCATATGCCTCACAATGAAGACTAAGAGTCGAACCATGGATAACTCCTTAGTGAGATATCTCTGTAATTCTATAATCTGAGATATAGTATCAAAATCTAAGATTCTTTTGATATTTTGATGTTGATTCAATTGATAGTAAGATAAATAGAAAATCACATCCAGGTTATATCTTTTGATACGGTTGCTGTGGAGGTACTATTGAGGTTGAATGTATATAACAACAAGTACATTTTATTATAAGCCGACTGGTTATCAACGTTCAAAGTATTTTCTGTCCTCCCTGTCTATAAAAGAAAAACAGGTTACATCACATAGATAAAGAAGTTAAGAGTGAGATAATATATCACATAGATAAGGAAGTTAAGAGGGAGATAGCTCAAGTTCTGGGAGGGTGTATTTGCTAATGCTTAGCTAATGTAGTTTCCTTCTTTCAACTTAATAAAAGGTACGTGATTGAAGCTGCCATTTTGTTCACTGTCATAAATTCCAGAATTCTGGTTTATGTAGAATTAGTACCTACCGTCCACTCTGCAGAATTTCATATAAAAATGATGTGTCTGCCCATTTGACTCTACAGTCCAACTTTTATCATATACATTGTCTGCTGTTTGGAGAGCGTTAGGGAGTTTGAGTTTCCTACTTTAGGGTATTTTTTTATAAGAAGTGCAGATCTGCGTACCATGACTTAAATTCAACAAGACTACCTTTGTATTGATAGAAATTCTTAAGAGATCCTTACACGAGAGGGATGCAGTTTTACCTTTGTAATGATAGAAATGCTGAAGAGATCCTTACGTGAGAGGGATGCAGTTTTGGTTTATTGAACCGCTGAAAGTTATGTGGCTCAGTCGGGACCTGTTGAATTTCCTGATGAAGGCATTATCGGCAAAAAAAAATAAATAAATAAATAAAAAGCTTTGCAGAGAGGAGCCTCAATTTTATGACAAGTTGAGGTCCCAGCTTCAAAAAAATGAAAAGATGCTCCATTCCTGTTTGACTTAACCTTTTTATAGTAGATCCAACAAGAGATTTTGATGCTACAATGACTTGGGAGAAAGTCTGGGAAGAGGGGTTGGTGCCCCCTCAACCACAAAGATGAGAGGAGGTCAGAGAGACCCTTGTGGAGAAGACCTTGTTGATGTTTGTAGCTCGGAATCTTGGATATGTACTTCCACACAGGTCTAAGTGTCGAGATGTATGGAAGTCATCCAAAGTGTAAATTTTAATTAAAGGAATTATAAAGTGAACTAATTTTTATAGAAGTGGGTTTAATCTAATGAAATATAAAAGCCCTTTTACATTAGTGAATTGGATGAATCTAGATTATTGATTAGAACTTAATCTCATTGAGAGATTAGAGGTATGGAGATTTGGTTATTAATGGTTAATTGATTCAGTCAAAAACTAAAGTTTATAAAAGCCCGGCTAAGTGAAGGAGAAAGATACAAGAGAGAGAGACATTGAGTAATCATAGCATGGGTGATAAAGGAATTCCATCTAGTGAGTAGCACCAGAGAAGACAATGAGCAGAATATTGCAGCAAGAGGATCAACCACATGTAGGCTGTACAGGGGCCTAGAAAAATTTTGAAACTTTTTACTATAGCTTATAATTGTTTTCAGCAGGCCATTTTTGCACTAAGGGAGCATTTCTCCGCTATTTCATCATTTACACAGTCGAACTTGAGGACAGGGGTCTATTGTTTCAACAGGACGAACTGCCATAGGTGCCCTTCTTCTATAATCTGCTCATAGTTACTCGTAGCATGCCTTCAGAACTACTATATAATGACTAGAATATCCCAAGGCTATTCCAGAAAAGTCATGCTAAACACCACAAATGTAATAGTTTCAGCTCAAACTTCAATCATCTAATGTTAAAATAAATTGTTTGATCCTTATCTCAGACAACACATTGATAACCCTATCCAAATTCACATATTTAGGACACAGTGATGAAGTCAATGTGTGTTATGTACCACTAGGACTAAGGTTAGCATTCAAACAACTTATAAATGTAAATATTGTTTCACGTCTGACATTTGTATTGTGCGTTAAGATCTCAACAAAAATAAATTCCTGTTCTTTCCACTAGTCCAAGCAAATGACCTTTCTATCTTGTTGAATGAATTCACATAGATTTATGTAGTCCCTTCTATAGAGGTTTTAATCTTTGCTCAAATATCTAAAAAGAATCCAGTTTCATTGCCCATATTTACAAGAACTAGTGGATGTCGCTCTTAGCTTTTGGAATCTTGTTTTCCATGTCATAAAGGATATTAGAATCTTGTGTCCTTGAATTCATGATGGACATGCTCACAGTGATGAAAGGAAGAAGTACTTGACACTGAAAGATCAAATGTCAGGTCTCTCCCTCTTCACTTTCGTTCTTTAACCATGTTGTAGAAGTCCTTTCTTTTCCAAAGTTACCCCACATTGGTAGGTAACAGCTATCCCCAACTTGGGGACAAGTGTCCTCCTTGGGCATTTGAGGGCCCCATCATCTCACCACAAAAATGGCCTTCACAAACTATGCTTCAACATGGGGTTGATAACATGAAGTCCGTAATCCAATGAAACCACCTCAACATCTCTAAGCTGCAATGACCCTTTCCACTATTCTTCATGATCAAGTAGAACAAGACAACATCAAATTTTGGAAGATTATATGCTGTAGCTGTTAGCTTACACACAAATCTGGGCACTTTCTATCAAGAGAATGCTTAGGATTGTGGTCATTTGAGTTGTTGAAAGGCTCCTGAGCCCAATTTTGGGAAGACTGTTGTGGAGAAAGTTGTTCAGTAAGAACTCTTGTAATGTTGTTCCAATATTTACATTAAGGAGCTCCAACAGTTTACCAAGGTCATAATGACTTTGAGAGATATCCATAGAAAATGAAAAAAAAAAGTATACTTCATGTCCCAACCTACCTTGTCAACATTCAAACATGGCTTGTCAGACCTGCATGTTAAAACATTGAATGTTGGGGTGTCACACAAGGTCAAAGAGTGCCTCCACTGTTCCTTATTTAGAGTTTGTAAGCTAGCTACCAAGAATCCAAGCTCCATAATTAATCTTTCACTAACGGAACCTTCCAAATACTCACAGGATTCATTGCAACATCCTTTGGTTGGGGAAGCACTACTAGAAGTTATAGGTTCCAAATGCCATGAACTTTCTCCTTCACAATGATCCAAGTGGTCCTGTACGAGAATTTCATTGTGATCATCAATCTCCAAATGATCTTCTTGGTCAGGTCCACACAACCCCTTATCTGCGTCTTACAAATTTGAATGTCTTTGCCTTGTAGAAGATAAGATCCACAACTTCTGCGATTATTTTCCTTGTGTGCTGTCCAACATGGAAGTTCAACATTATGATTATCATCCTCAAGGAAATCATCAAAAGGAAGGACCTTCATGAGGCAAATTTCTAGTGGAATTTGGCTCATTCTTTTCACTATTATAGATGTCATAAATAAGGTTGCTTTTATCATATTTGTCATTAGGATCATCCCATATCTCTTGAGGGTCATCAAAGATTGGTAATTTATCAATGTAGACCATATATAATCTTCCTTTGCTTCACCGAAGATACCAATCGAGATGCATGCATGTGTCAGAATTCTTGTGGTATTCTTTTCTCAGATATACATTGTTTTGTCCTTCAAATTCTTAGCACAATCCTTCCTCTGGAATATACTCATATTTTTTTTATTTCCTGGACAACAAACTCATCATAAGATCTGGAAAATTTGGTTGAAGGACTGAAATTTTCTTCCATGCTTGCATCATCTTCAGAGGATGCCATGAAAGCTTCTTCTTTATGACTATTTCATTATCATCACTTGATTTCTGACGAATACCAGGGGTTTTTCTTGCTGTAGGATTGTGGTATCTCGATTATCTTCTTCCACAATAGCCTTGTTATTTTCAATAAAACTTTCAATCCCTGTTTTAAAGTAGTACCTTCTTATGTAACCTGTTCATGGAATCTGCTGAAGGAGCATCACTGCTAACATGCTTAGCTCAGATAAAAATAAGAATGGGCTGATATTCTGGCAGCAAATCATGTACACAATCCCGATTCGAGGGAAGCTCAAGGCTCTCTTTTAGATTTGGAGTTGTCAGAGTCTGTTTTGCATGTGGAATATGATGTTGAAAACAAATCTTCTTTGTTTCCATCCTCAAGATTCTCACCTAAAACTTCATCAAAAACTTCATGTCACTCACAATCAGGTTTTCAAGAGGATCAACCACATGCAGGCCGTACAGGGGCCTAGAATTTTTTTTTGAAACTTTTTACTATAGCTTATAATTGTTTTCAGTGGGCCATTTTTGCATTAAGGGAGCCCGTGTCAGCTTTGATATTATTTTTATGAAAAGCTGATTGGAAGGATAGAAATATTTTTCTATGTTGTGGAAATTGGTTTCATTTGCTTCGGCTAGAAATTTTTATTTTTCCAATTAAAATCCTAGTGTATGCATTTTATTCTTTGACCTGTATTAAATTTAAATTTTCAGCAAGGAAATCACAAGGAATAATTTGTCTAGTTTTGGAGTTAGAAAATATAACAAACTTAACCCCCACCATTACAGAGACCATTAATAATAAAAAAAGAGAGACTATAATGTAGCATGATCAAATGATCCTTTGGCTTTACCCAAATTGGACTTCGAATTTTCTGTGTTCATTTTACTATCCTCATTTTGAAACCTCATAACAGATGCTTTTGACCACTTGTCAAGATCACTATTCTGTAAATTTCCCTAACTCAAGATGATTGTTGTTCTATGTTTCTTTATCGTATAACTCAGATCTTGAATTACTTTGAATAAAATTTAATATTGTAATTCAATTGTGAATTTTGGCAATAGTTCCAGTTTAGGTTCCTGAATTCAATCAACAAGTAAAAGTATTCTGTCTTCCTGCCAATGTCCTGAACTGCTTTAAACTGATCAATAGATTGTAACAGAATTGTGATCACAATAGAGATGTCCAAAAAATTCTCAGAACAGTTTTCCAATCCTGCTACGGGGAATTTAACCAAGGGCCGCCGGACTTGGCCTCAGAAAAACGGTGCCGAATTACCTCGTAATAGTAATTAACTGTATAAGCATTTTGACCAGAACTCTGTTCTGGTGAAGGACCTTAAATCTGCCTCTGAATTTGTCAGGAATTCTTTCGAAAATCTGTCCCAGGAGCCTGTGCTACCTCAGGGTCTTTTAGGTCTTCCTCCACAGGTACCAATTAGCCTTCCAAACAGCCTCAAGGCTCAGGAAGATTCGATTCCAGCTTAGATAATCTTCCTTTAGCCTCAGGGAGTCTCGATCTATCTTAGGAAGGTTGACTCTGGTTTGTCTCAGAATAATTTCGTAGGCCCCAGTCTTAGATAAACTCGCTCTTCTTTATGAGATTCGTTCATGCTTGCCTCAGATCAACTCGCATTGGCTCAGCATTAGATAATCTTCATTTTAGCCTGAGGAAGGCTCGATCTATTTTAGGAGGGATTGATTCTGTTTTTGCCTCAGAACAATTTCACATGCCTCAGTGTCAGATAGTTTCACTCTTTCTTTGGGAGATCATCCATGATTGCCTCAGACGAACTTGCATTATCTCAGAATGAATTTCGATTTCACTTGCCCATATCTCCCACTAAATTTCGTTATTCTTTAGATGAAAAAAATCCATGTGCCATAACAGAATAGAAAATTCAAAGGTAGTTTTAATAACTAGGGTGGAACCTTTCACCACCAAAATTAGTAGAAGGAAAAAGGTTTTTAAACCCTCATAGTCTCATGCTCAATAAAATAAAGTCAATTCAATTCTAATTCGACAATGATTAAAAATATAATAAATTCGAACCTTGATATTTAGATGACATTTCTCTCAATTTATAAAAAAAAATAAAGTATAAAAATCACGTTGTTCTGATGTTTTGAGTACTTTATTAACTAATTGGTTTGGAAGAGGAAAAACTAACAAATTGGAAGAGTGGGACTTTTATATTCACTAAAGTATTGAAGAAGTTATATGCATGAAACTTAAACTAGCACCTACTAGTGGAATTGATAGTGCACTAATCCGTTGCTTGCCATTATTTTGGTTTTGGTGCCATGTTATAGCATATCTAGGTTCAAATGCTATTTTCCATGACAGACAGTTGAATTTGTTTCAACTCTAATTGTTATTGAGGGGTTCCACAAAGATGTCACATGAGAATTTATGGTGCCCATTTTGACGTAGACAACAATCTATGTTAAGGTTTTATGTTGCAGTTCCGTATTATTTATTTATGAATATTGTGTAATATTGATGCATTTGGTTGAACATGTGAAACTACTTAGGTGTGATTTTGATGATGGAAACATTTGATGTATAACTTACTTGGTGATGATTTATCTAGTACATGACTTATCAGAGCTATTGTTGTTTCATGTATGGCTTAAGTGGATATGATTTATCTAATGAATGACGTAGTGAAATTAT
>APFE031160159.1:2196-18637 GCA_000404065.3 Pinus taeda
CTAGACAAGTATAAAGCTCGTCTTGTGGCTCGAGGATTCTCACAGAAGGAAGGCATTGACTATGAGGAGACTTTTGCTCCTACAGCCAAAATGAGTACCATACGGCTTGTCCTTGCCTTGGCAGCTCAATTTAAATGGAAAGTTCATCAGATGGATGTAAAAAGTGCTTTCCTAAATGGTGACTTACAGGAAGAAGTATACATGACACAGCCTCCAGGATTTAAGATTGCTGGTCAAGAACAGAAAGTGTGTAGATTAGCTAAAGCTCTCTATGGATTGAAACAAGCTCCTCGGGCTTGGTACATGAAAATTGATCAGTACCTGACAGATCATGGTTTTCAGCGGAGCCCATCTGATGCAGACCTGTATATCAAACATATTGGTGATGATATCTTGTTTGTGGTTGTCTATGTAGATGACCTTATCATTACTGGCAGCTCTGCACATTTGATCCATGGGATCAAACAAGACTTATGCAGAACTTTTGATATGACAGACTTGGGACTTCTTCACTACCGTCTGGGGATTGAAGTTTGGCAGACTGAGAATCACATCTCTCTCTCAGTCCAAGTATGCCAAAAATCTTGTGGACAGGTTCAGAATGCAGGATTGCAAACCAGCCACGACTCCTATGGAACCAGGGCTCAAAATTTCAGCTCAGTCATCCTCTCCTCCTGTGGATGAAACTTTATTCAGACAATTAGTAGGCAGTCTTATCTATCTTACTGCCACCAGACCAGACATCAGTTTTGCCGTGAGCTACATTTCCCGCTTCATGTCCGCTCCTAAAGCTGATCATTGGATAGCAGCAAAGCGAGTGTTACGATATGTGCGTGGCACTTCTGGTTATGGACTTCTATACACTCGCACTTTCGATCCTATACTCAGTGGTTACACAGATTCTGACTGGGCTGGTTCGGTTGATGATCGTAAATCTACAGCTGGATATGTATTTAGTCTAGGATCTAGTGTTGTCACCTGGACTAGTAAGAAGCAGCAAGTCGTGGCTCTCTCCTCAACAGAAGCAGAGTATCGAGGAGCAGTTAAGGCATCTTGTGAAGCAGTTTGGCTTTGACGTTTGCTTGCAGATATGCATGCTTCCCAGACAGGTCCTACTTCCTTGTTTTGTGATAATCGGGGAGTGCTCAAACTTGCCAAAAATCTCGTCTTTCATGAACAAACAAAACATGTGGAAACTCATTGCCACTACATTCGCCAGCTTGTTGAAGACGGATCCGTTCAATTGAGATATGTTCCCACAACAGAGCAGCCTGCAGATATCTTCACCAAGCCTCTTGGTCCTGATAAGTTTGTAAAATTCAGGGGGTCTATTGGTGTTGTAAATAGATTGAGCATTAAGGGAGGGTATTAGAATATTACTATTTTAGTTTAATGCTCACTCTTTTAAGCTGTTGCTAATTTTATTCTTTTAGCAGTTTCTTAGATGAAACTGATTCTTTACATAGAAACTTGATGTTTCTATCTTTGTAAATATCTCTGTATTATTATTGAGTATTGTTGCTCAATCAATTCATTAACTCATTTGAAAATCCATATGCATGTTTCGCACTGTTTTAAAGAAAAGAGGAAGAAATTGGTTCAAACTATAGAAAAGGGATATCTAGTGGGATATAGCGAGAATGCTAAGGCATATAGACTCTATCTTCTGGGAAATAGGAAGATCATAGTTCGACAGGATGTAAAGTTCATTGAGGACAAAGCCTTTAGGAAATCCCGAGAAATGCCTTCCAAAGAGCAGTCAAAGGATGATCCATTGGTCCAACCATTTCGACCAGCAGAAACCTGCACTAGTATTTCCCCTAAAGACAAAATTCTAGAGGTATCACAACAGGTGGAGTCGCAAGAAGAGGAAGGGAAATAGATCTACCCACTACTAGTGGAAGAACGAGCTGGGAACTTCGATAAATTCTACGAGATGCAGAGGATTTCGTTGGAGCTTCTAGGAATGAGAAAAGGGAGTGTGGACAACTAGATAGGTACCAAGCCTTGGTGGCTCAGGTTGGAGAACCCTCTAGTTTTTAGGAGGCCGTTTAGCATCAAGTATGGATAGATGCTATGGTGGAGGAATACAGTGCTATAATGGTCAATGATGTCTGGGAAGTGGTGCCTAGGTCTCAGGATAGGTCAGTGGTAGGTTCGAGATGGATCTACAAGGTCAAATATGCTGCAGATGGCAGTGTGGAAAAATACAAAGCCAGGTTCGTGGCTAAGGGGTATCCTCAAAAGGAAGGGATAGACTACAAAGAAACCTTCTCCCCAGTAGCCAGGTATACTTCTATTAGATCCGTGATATCCCTTGCAGCATAGATTGGGTGGGAGATTCACCAGATGGATGCCAAGACTGCATTCTTGAACGGGGTAATAGAAGAAGAAGTATACATTGAACAACCAGAGGGATTTGAGACACATGAGAAGAAATCTCATGTATGCAGGTTGAAGAAAACCTTGTATGGGCTTAAATAGACGCCTAGAGCATGGTAAGGTTGAATTGATGGTTACTTGTAGAAAATGGGATTCGTCAAGAGTGACGTAGATCCGAACCTCTACTATTTGATTGTAGAGAATGAGCCTCTTATTCTGGTGTTATATGTGGATGATCTTTCTCTAATAGGTTCATCTAGGCTCATCAAAGATTGCAAGGAAGACCTAACTACAAAATTTAACATGAAGGATTTGGGGCAGATGCATTACTTTTTTGGGTTGGAAGTTTGACAGCGGAAGGATGGAATTTTCCTTAGACAAGGGAGATATGTTACAAAAATTCTGAAAAGGTTCAGAATGCAGGATTGTAGACCTACTGCTACTCCAATGATTACCAATTGGAAGAAGATTGATGCATATGAAGATAAAGAAGTTGATCCCACCTTGTACAGGAAGCTCATAGGGTCCCTGATGTATTTGGTCAATACTAGGCCATACATTTGTTACGCTGTCAACACCCTCAGTTAGTTCATGGTGGAACCAAAGAGGGCGCACTGGGTGGCAGCCAAGCATGTTCTCAATATATGCGAGGAACAGTCGAGCATGGACTTATGTACACCCAAGGCAATGACATCAGGCTGAGTGCGTTCATTAACGCAGATTGGGCTGGAAGTTCTGTAGATCGGAAAAGTACCACTAGGTACTGTTTCAACATTGGATCAGGAATGACCTCCTGGTGTAGTAGGAAACAAAAATTCGTAGCTTTGATCTCGATTATCAACTGAAGCTGAATATATGGTAGCTAGCACAACATCGTGTGAAGCCATATGGCTTCAGACGTTGCTTTTGAATCTATTCAGGAGAAGGATGGAAGCGACCAATATTTTGTGTGATAATCAGTGTTGCATCAAGCTCTCTGAGAATCTAGTTTTTCATCATCGGTCGAAGCACATTGACATCAGGCGTCACTTTATCAGAGATTGTGTCCAATGAGGGGCGGTACATTTACGATACACCCCGACAGGAGAATAGGTAGCAGACATTCTCACCAAGGCTCTAGGAAGAACAAAGTTTGTTTATTTCAGGGAGAAGATGGGGATGATTAAGAATCCATTGTGTCCAATGAGGGGCAGTACATTTACGATACACCCCGACAGGAGAATATGCAGCAGACATTCTCACCAAGGCTCTAGGAAGAACAAAGTTTGTTTATTTCAGGGAGAAGATGGGGATGATTAACAATCCGTTTCAGTAGCAGAAGCAGCTAGTACAAGGAGTTGCAGTGCAGCAGTGGTAGTGCCATGGGCAACATGATGCAACATATTCAGAGGGAGCTGCAGTACATATGTAGCAGTGATAGTGGCAGTGTAATGGGCAACAATACAAGTTGCAACAACATAGTAGATGAGGGGTAACATGCCAAGCATCAACAACGCAGAGGACCAATGTCATGGATCAGTGTGATACTTCCAATGGGAAGTATTGCTAGAGCACTTTCCTCGCTAAGAGAAAGTGTTGATTTTGGGTGGCATTGGATGTGCTCTAGCTTCGAAATTTTGTGGAGGGGCTAGAATACATAAGGTCTCCAAGACCCATAAATTGTTTGGAGAAATTCCATCCAGATTGCGAGTTATTAAAATAATTTGTATTTTTAATGGGGTTTCTAAGTCTAAACTTAGGAAAATAAAAATATTAATGGGTATTAATAAAAATATGGGTAAGAAGCTTCTAAGAGACGAGGATCAAGTCTGTTTTAATTTTAGCCATTGGTTAGGGACTTAATCTCGGCTGTTGAATCATCAATATGAAAAGTATAAGAGAAGAATTGAGAGTCATTTGGAGATAGACGAGGCAAATACTCAGTAACCAGAGGGAAATCGGAAATCGATTCTCAAGGAGGAGTTTGATTTTAGTGGGAGAGTTGCAGGGTGAAGGAAGAGGAGGGCATCAACATCAATCAGAGACTGAGGAGGAGGTGGCGCAGAGCAACAAAGGGATAGTGTAGAGGGAAGATTAGAGAGACAACAAGCAAGGGATGCAGTCCGCACGCAGGCCTCATGTAGAAGTGATGCAGTGAAGGCTGAAGGGAATTTTTGGGGTGTCAGAATTTCTCCAGAGCAAGGGGAAAAATGTCTCAGTTGTTTCTCTCAGAGGTGCCTCTATATTCTGTAGAATCATTCATTGTAAAGAGATTGTTGCTGAAGAATAATAAATAAACCCTCATTTGCTGCAATGGTTTTCCTGCATTGGGTTTTTCCGGGGACAATTATCCAAACATAACTGTGTTGATGTGATTGATTCTTGTGCTTGTATATCACTGTTATTTTCTCTATGCTATTATGTGACAACTGCAGTAGAATTTATTTTAATGTTTACTGAAGGGTTTTGTAAATAACTTATTCAAGTAGGAGAAATAAATCAGTTACTGCAGTAGAATTTTGTGTTAGAAATTTTCACAAGAAGAAGCCAGAATATCATTAGTAAACAAGAAGACAGAGGAAGAAGAAAACACCTCAAATGTCTATTTCTCATTAGGAGTGCTTTTGCATAAGGACTTAACAGTCGGAAGGTTACTCCAACGTTTGAACAAATGTGGAATGCATGTAGTCAAGAAGAAGTCAGAATATTATTAGTAAACAACAAGGAGGAAGAAGAAAACACCTCATGAGAGGTTGAAGATATGGGCAACATTGGGTTGAGGATAATTGAGGGGCAGTTTCTAACTCTAATGTGACTTGTTTTTACTGCACCTTTTAAGCACCATATTAGCTAGGTATGCATCTCTTTTTCAATTTTGCTCACATTTACTTGGGATGTAACAGGGGATATGGTATACCTATTTATGCTGTTATTGGTGTTATAATTTTGGCCTTTTTTATTCATCTGATTTCAATCATTTCATTAAATATGTGTTTTTGCAGGATGACAATACAAGAACACGGGCAATGTCAGGCTGTATTAGATACCCTTAGTCAGCATATTAAAGTTAAAACTCCTGAAATTGAGGTAATAGTGGCATGGATACTTACCCTGTAGATATTTTTAAAATGTCTTTATCTGTTCCCATTATCTTTTTCTGCTGTTTTCTCTTTGTTTGAGGAAAAGGAAACCTTTAAGTCTGCATTCATGCAGCATATAGGTTCTGTTACTATTGATGGGTAGTGTGATTGGTACTCTTACTGAAATAGGTGGTAATTTGTTTGGGTAAATCTGCTAGCTGCAATTTGACTGCCTTACAACAACACATCAATTCTTTATCACTTGCCTATTTATTTTTGCTTCCTTTACAGAGGTATGAATCAAAATCAAACATCTTATGCAGGCAAGATTTGCATATCTTATGGCGCAAGACAAAGAGAAACAAGAGAGTCTTGAAAATGTTGCAACTGCTGCAGAAAGTGCAGACTTTGGGGATATATTTCTTGGAAAGGATCTAAATGCTGCTTTGGATTCATTTGATAAGTTGTTTTGCCGGCGATGTTTGGTGTGCATTTAAATCCCTTCAAAATTTTGATTCAGATTACATTATTTATTCTAGTTATAACTGCCACCCAAGGCTTCTTTTCCAAATAGTTGTTTATCTTATTGTAACTTTATATGTTAAATGTGTAACACATTTCAGCATGCAGGTTTTTGATTGCCGCTTGCATGGGTGTTCTCAGGGACTTGTTTTACCTGTAAGCTGGAATTCTACATTCTTTTGATAGTTTATTCTGCTCGCTGTTTAGGATGGTTTTCATGCATCGGTGATTTCTTTGGACAGAGTGACAAACAGCTGCAATGGAGTAATCCTGAAGAAGACAACAAGACCCCATGTGGACCTCATTGTTACCTAGTGGTATTTGTCTTTTTGTTTGTCTGAATCTCTATACTACCACTTCAATATGATGCAATGTAAATTTTCTAGGAGCTTATATTTATATCTTTGTATAATGTTCACTGTTCCGAAAGTTCGCTGTTACGTTCATGTTTTTATTTTAGCTACTATTTTGTTGTGTTATTTTCTAGACATTTTACCAATGAGCTCTCCTGTCTTGCATCATGGAGCATAATTCTGAATTTTTGTTCATCATTTATTATTCATGCTTAATTTTTTTCTTCTTTCTAAAATTTACTGAAATTACATGTTGACTTTATGTTTTGTTGTGACTGCTATACTCCTGTATTGATGAGATACACTGTTTATTCAGGCACTTAAAGATAAAGAAATGGAGGTGGAGAATCCTAATCTTGAAGCCTGTGAGGAAAAGGTCATTCATTGTGCTACCAAATATGAACCAATGGAATTCTCTTCAAAGGAAGGTTCAGGTGCTGATAGCCATAACATAGGTGTGCAAAGGCCAAAAGCTCTTTTTATTGAGGGTACTTGTTCTAGTGAGAAGGTTGCAGCTGACAGCAGTCATGGGGAATCTGATGCTGGAATAGAAGGTTCTTTCTTTCAACATACTGAGTCTCCCGGAAGGGGGAAAAGGCGATTAAAGCATGGAGGTGTTACAAGGAGAAATTATAAGAGAACAGCTAAAGAAGTTTTAGATTCTATCAGGAAGAGACAGAACATGATTGTAGCTTCTGATACAGATTCCGTTGCTAGTGGAGGTACAACACCTTCAGATATTAATCTCAGCTCAAGCGCAAGGCATTCTGACACTTATAATTTAAAAGTCTATCCAAAAAAAATTTCAAGAACAACTTCAGCAACAAAATGGTCCAGGAAACAGGATTCAAGCGATAAAGAAGATGTTGATATGAATGGTATTAAGCGGGAAAATGATGTTGGGGATGAAACCAAATCTGTAAATGACATGCAACTTGATTCAACAGAGAAACAAGAGTGGGGTGCCTGCAATAAGGATGCAAACGTAGATATAAGTATTGATATACGTGATGAAAATGGATGGAGCGCTCTAGAGAAGAGTTTGTATTTGAAGGGCATTGAGATTTTTGGCAAGAATAGGTTAGTAATAATTTTGCTTCTCGTTCTTTAAATTGTTCATTTTTCCCTTCAGTTTGTTTCCGTAAATTGTGGCTTCCTTTTCCATTTTCCCTGTTTGGAACTATTTGCAAGATCATCTTTAAAGTTTGATGATAGAGAAGCGTATACATACAAAGTGTGTTGAGATCATTACATAGAATATGTTAGAATGTGGTCTTTTCTGTATTTTGATTCCATTATGATTTAGTGACACGCTTATATTCTTGACTTTCTAATCCTTGATGTTTTATCAATATTAAGTCATTTGGCTGGGATTTTTCCTCGTAACCACTTTCTCTATTCCAAAACTTGTTGGTGGCTGTTTGTTTGCATAATCTTATATAAAAGTTTCTGTCATTTTTCTTGGTAAATTTTTGTTTCCTTGATTCAAATAAGTAAAATAGTAGCTAAAATAAAAGAAATATTTAAATGATGATCAAGTAACTATAGAGTGAAGAAACTCCCTCTTGCTTTGTTGGATGGAAGACTTTGGAGTGGAAAATGCCTAAGTCTTGGATTTCTATGGCTCCAGGAGTTGGTTGATCTTGTGGAGATTTCCCCCACTTCCGGATGGATTTCTGTACATAAAACACAAATCTTTACTACACACTTGAAAGAGATATTAGTTCATACATGGATTAGAGCAATATAATAAATAGGATAACCAAACATTTCTCTTAAAATGACTTGGAAAGCTTATTCCTAGAATATAACTCTAAATCAATGAGTGTGCAAAATAGGTTGCACACACCAATCCAAATAAAATGGAAAAATACAATCTAATATTTATTCAATATGCAAAAAGAAATGGAAAGAAGTCACTTCATAATGCCAAAAGAACATTCACCATGTATCCCCAAAGTGTTGATTATATAAAAAATATGCAAGTACAAATAGGCAGAGTCTCCTTAAGCCTAATAGATCATAACATGATACAATATGAGAGCCCATAGCCTCATTATATAGAGAGTTTGGAGCAAATCTCAAGGAAGAATGCATGTGAGAACTGAACATGGAGCTGTGTGATCTCCTTGGGAATTGTGTGATCTCCTCCAAAGGAATTGCGTAATCTTCCAAGAGAAGTGCTAAGTGTAGAAGCACTCGAGCTAACAGTGAGAGAAGGCCCCACGAAATCCTCAGTCCAAATATTCCATAGAATATTCTTTCAGTGCATGAGTTCCTCTAATAAATTCGATTTTCCACATGTGTAATTGTTGCTTTATCTTTGGGAAATTTGATTTTGTGAAATTATGGTGTATTTATGATGCAATGTGCTAAGTCATCCTCCACATGTCCGTTGACTCAACTCTTTGACTTGGAATAATTTCCAATCTTTTCCATGTCATTTTGTCACATGGAATAATTTATTTATTTCTATTTTATTAAATTGTAGCCTAATTAAATGCCACAATTTCCACTAAACTTATGAAATGTGGGTTTTAAGGGTTCAGAACACATTATTAACTCTTCAAAGTGTGTCATAGTAGAAAGTTGAGGGTGAAAGGTGTAATTTTTATTACTCATACCTCATACAACTTCTTTAGACTACACTTATTACAATTTAATTTGCAATTTCTATAGTGCGGAAAATCTAAAAATTTAAAAAATGACTACCTAGACTTAACCAAATTCCAGTTTTTTTTTGTATGATCTAATATGGTAATACATATCGACTCTAGATACTAATATGTGTTAGGGGCTCAACGTTCAAACAGTTACCCCGGCTTTGGGGTAAAAAGTGAGTGAAAAAACCTAGAAAATTATCCACCTCTAAAAAAGAAGGGATAATTAACCAGATAAAAAAAACTTTAAGGTGTATTCGTTTGTTGAATGAGTCCCAACATTCTAGGCCTGTTATAGAGTCAAAACTCATCATTACTAGTATCACACTTATTACAATTCCCCGCAGGGTGTGGAATCTGAGTACAGGAAAGATGATGAGAAATAGAAGTAGAGTTTAAAAACTCTGTTGATTGATGATATCTGATAGTACAAGTGTCCTTTGGATCATCCTTGTGCATGGAGTCTTCATGTAATCATTAGGTTCTACTCCAGTGGTCAACAAGGAGCATGCTCGGATTGGTGGATATATCTATGATTTGGTTAAAATGGAGAGAGATGAAAGTACCATAAAAACTGCTAGTATGATGGTACTTGGGAGGACATCTTGGGTTGGTTAGTGTGAAAATTTCTGAATCTACACATCAAAAATCCTACTACAATCACTAGTTTATCATCTCCTATTTGTTCTTTACATTCAACAAGTTATTTAATTATTTAAACAACGATGAAAACACTATTGCAGACTACACATACATACAGATCATGAATTGAAATAAAATGAGACAATTACGCAAGGGACACTGTTATTTTTGGACAATCATCTTTGCAAAAACCCAATTCGGAAAAATTGGTGCAACATATAGAGGGTTTGTATTTTTAAGCAGATTTCTAAATACAACTAGGGTGCCAATTTTGGCTCACCCAATAGAGAATAAACCTGGTAGAAGTACCTTTATCTGGAGACAGATTTTGGCGAATCCACCAACTGGATGATCAAACCCCACAAATGACAATGTTGTCCCCAGTGCTAGGCAGCGATGGCTGCTCCAAGCTCTGCGTTGGAACTGTGTCACCTCCTCTAGGAGCTGCGTCACCCTCCCAATGAGCCTTCCTTGCTCAGAAATTGATATGTTGAACTGATGCTCTCTTTGCCTCACAGAAATCCCAGTGCTACCTCTAAATGACTGCGTTAGCTCCTATGGCTTCTGCATCACCCTCTCTGGAGCTGCGCTATCTCTCCTGGTGTTGCTTTGCTTCTCTGCTATGCATTCTCAGACTTGAACTGAAGTTCCCTTTGCTGAACTTCCCCTCTCACTGCAACTCAGATCACTAGCTTGGCTTTCTCAGCAAATCTCGCCCCAGAAAAATCGAACTCTTGATCTCTTAATGTATCTCCAACTGACCCTCAAGCCTCCTCTTATACTTTTCCTGTTGATGAATCAATGGCCGATATTAAGTCCCTAATCAACGACTAAGATTAAAACAACCTTGATCCTCGTCACTTAGAAGTTTCTCACCCATATTGTTATTAATACCCATTAATATTTTTATTTTCCTAAGTTTAGACTTAGGAACCCATTAAAAATATTAATTATTTTAATAACTCCTCATTCGGGTGGAATTTCTCCAAACGATTTTTGGGTTCTGGAGATCTCATGTATTCTAGCCCCTCCACAAAATGTCGGAGCTAGAGCACATCTGATGCTACCCAAAATCAACACTTCCTCTTAGCGAGGAATGTGCTCTAGTAACACTTCTCAACAAAAGTACTACACTGATCCACTGCGTCAGTCCTCTGTGCTGCTGATGCTTGACCTGCTGCCCTTCATCCACTGCACTGCTGCATCTTGTACTGTTGCCCATTACTTTGCCATTGTCACTGCTATGTTTGTACTGCAACTCCCTCTCAAAATGTTGCATCATGTTGCCCATAGCACTGTCACTGCTAATTGCCGCACTGCAACTTAGTTACTGAGAAGTAAGTAATTGAAACATCACTCAAAACTGACATGTTGGCTAGTCTGGATGCCTCGTGACGCTGAAGCTACCTCTGCTGCTAATTTGTGCTCCCTCTCTGCTGCTACTATGCTGCTACAAATTGCTCTGTGCCTCTCGCACTGCTACAACATCCACTGCAGTGTTGTTAAAATCGCGATAATTTCCCACTGCCGCGATATTATCGCGAGTAATATCCAATATTATCGCCAACTTTTTTTTATGCCCGATTTTTTGGAAAGTATCGCGATTTTTTGAAAAAATTGCGATTTTTTCCGATTTTATCGCAGGCAATCAGGGCAACGAGGTTCTATAAGGGATGCTAAATGTTCGAAATGCAATTTTTTTTGAAAGAAACAAATAATTTTTGAGTGGGGCAGCTTAATGATCAAGTCTAGGCCCTAATATTGATATGCTATTCATGGTAATGTTAAATTCTTAAAGTAAAAGTGACATTCTCCTTAATCTTCATTTTCATCCTTTTACTTAAATTTTTAACATTACCATGAAATGACTCAGGATGTTTGAGAGTGGTTCCGGCCTCATTGGATTTCATATGGAGAAAGTAGAATTTTAGATTTCATTCAAAATGCAGTAGACTTATCAGTTTTTCAGGATTTCAGGATTGGGAGATTGTAATGTTTCCAGGTGACACCACTTGCCCGGGCTACTCGTGCCATCAGTAGAGGACGTGGTCTACCTCCTATAGCTCCTACTTCTAGTTCTTCAGCTTCTAGAGCATAGCAGACTCCATTGCCAACTCCACCAGCACCAACATCTACATCTAGAGGGAAAGGGAAAGTTGTGGCATTTTCTCGCAAGAGGGTAGAGGAAATCAATAGGATTAAACTTTAGTTATTTTCTTAATTTTATTGTATATGACATTATGACGTGATGAGATACATTATTATATCTTTTGGTTGATATTTTGAGGCTGAGTTGAGACTCAGGAGTCAGGACTTACCATTCAGGACATGATTCAATGTTATGTGTGATTTTAGCACTAGAAATGATATTAAACATTTTATATATTAGTTCTTTTATCATATTTATGTGTCAATGTATTTATTTTATGTTGTAGATGGTTTAAACTTTAGATATTAAAAAAATTGAAAAAAAATGAAAAAAATGAATATTTTTGTACCAAATGATTTTTTCTCGATTTTTTCTGATTATTTCCCGATAATAACGATTTTTTCCAATTTTTTCCTCACGCCGATATTATCCTGATAATGATTAATGCAACATTGATCCATTGCGCTGCCTCAGACTTTGGCACTCTAGCTCTGTCACTGTCGCTCCATCACACCTCGCTCCAACCGACACTCGTCATTGTGCTACTGTCATTAAGGGCTCCCGTAGCTGTATGTGATCCACGAGTTTGGGCACCTCAAGGATCTTGCCCCCCATGTAGTCCTCTCGACTACAACTCCATGTTGCCCTACCTCTTCTCTAGAGGCGTATGAGCACTCGTGGCACAATCATCATCCTCACCTTCCTTGTCAGCTTTCGCTGAAGCAGCCTTCGAGCCAGAAGCCTCCCCCTTACCCTTCTTCAGGGGGCACTAAGTGGCATAATGTCCCAGTTCCCCACAATTGAAGCATCTGACCTTGGTTATGTGCTTCTTCTTTCTCTTTTGCTGCCCTTTCTATCCCAATGATGCGAGAGCTGCATCTTCCTCCTAATCTGGGCTCCCTTGCCGCGACTCCCTGTCTTGGTCAACCTCTTGAGCTCTTCTTGTCGAGGAGCTGCCCACATCTCCTCCCAATTGGGGAGAATCGCTCTGCCCAAGACACTTCGTAAAAAAGTCTCTCAGTCCTCAGTGGCTGCATTTAGCGCAGTCCTAACCATGAATTCATGATCTGGTGTAGACCCCACGAAAGTTAACTGGTCGCGAATCCCTTGCAACCTGAGAAGGAAGGGATCAATCTCCTCTCCCTTCTGCTTCTTGTACTGCCTCAGCTGATTTTCTAATAGCATCTTTCGTTGGATGGAAGAGCCTTGGTACAAGGTGGTCAACGCCTCCCACATCTCTCTTGCGATGTCCTTCTCAGCAATCTGTGGTACTACATGATCTTTGACCCCATCTAGGATCATGCACTTGGCCTTCTCCTGGGCCGCCTCGTACTTTTTCAACGGATCAACGTCGAACAGAACAACAACTGCTTTCAAGGCATAGTCCTTGATTTGTCTAGGATTGCTAGGATCCTGGCTTTCTAGATGACAAAATTGGATGCTCCATCCAATCTGTCTTGATCCCTCAACCCATTCACTGCCATCTCTGCTAAAAAATATGACTAGTTCTCTTCTTCCTCTCCTGTTGTCATTCTAGCAAGACTTGAATCTGGATTTCTTTGGCACAAGAAACCCTCTAAGGAACAAGCACCTCTAGACTCCTTCTGAGTCCTGATTTCCCTCGTGGAAATCCTCCGACCAAATGTCGAATCACTCCTCTCCAATCCTACTTTGCTGCTGCAACATGGGTCTAGATTTCTTTGGCTAGAAATCTGTCAAGGCAGTGACTCCTTTTACCTTGGCTCTGTCTTCACAAGCACTGTTCTTCACCAGCAGAAACAACGTCCCACCACCACCTCATATTGAATTTGCTCTGCGCCTCCAGCCTCGACAACTGGTTGATTCGAACCTCTCAGGCTTTGTGCTAGCCCAGAGAGATGATGCAGTCACTGCGTGGGCTTCTCTTTGGCTCTACGTCACCCTTTGTAGGCTCAAAATGCTGATGCAGGCACTGCTTGAGTCTCTGTGTCACTCCTCTGGCTCTGCGTCACTCCTGCAGCTGCTCCTTTGCCTCTGAAATAGTGCTATCACTTGGGACAACTGCTTCTCTACAACAAATTCTCTGGATCTCTTGGTTGGTGTCTTTAGTCTCCTATGATCTGCGATGCTCTGATACCATGTCAAAATTTCTAAATCTACACATAAAAAATTCTACTGTAATCACTGGTTTATCATCTCCTACTTGTTCTTTACATTCAACAAGCTATTTAATTATTTAAACAACGATGAAAACACTATTGTAGACTACACGTACATACAAATCATGAACTGAAATAAAATGAGATAGTCATGCATTGGGCACCTTTATTTTTGGACAATCGTTCATGGAAAAACCCAATTTGGGAAAACCAATGCAACATATAGAGGGTTTGTATTATTAAGCAGATTTCTGAATACAACTAGGGTGCCAATTTTGGCTCACCCAACAGAGAATAAACCTGACAGAAGTACCTCTATTCGGAGACAAATATTTTGGCGAATCCAACAACTGGATGATCAAACCCCACACACGACAATGTTGTCCCCAGTGTTGGGTAGCGATGGTTGCTCCAAGCTCTGTGCTGGAATTGCATCACCTCCTCTAGGAGTTGCGTCACCCTCTTGGTGAGCCTTTCTTGCTCAGAAATCGATATGTGAACTGCTGCTCTCTCTGCCTCACAGAAACCCTAGCATTGCCTCTAAATGACTGCGTCAGCCCCTCTGGCTTCTGTGTCACCCTCTCTGGAGCTACGCTGTTTCTCTTGGTGCTGCTTTGACTCTCTGATGTGTTTCTTGGTCTTGGACTAAAGTCCCTCTGCCAAACTGCCCCTCACTGCAACTCAGATCACTAGCTCGACTTTCTCAGCGAACCTTGCCCCAGAAAAATCGAACTCTTTATCTCTTTGTATCTCCAACTGACGACTCTTGACCTCTCATTGTATCTCCAACTGACCTTCAAGCCTCTTCTTATACTTTTCCTGTTGATGAATCAATGATTGAGATCAAGTCCCTAATCAACAACTAAGATTAAAATAGACTTGATCCTCGTCACTTAGAAGTTTCTCATCCATATTCTTATTAATACCCATTAAAAGTATTAATTATTTTAGTAATTTCTCATCCGGTGGAATTTCTCCAAACGATTTCTGGGTTCTGGAGATCTCATTATTCTAGCGTCTCCACATATTTTCGGAGCTAGAGCACATTTGATGCTACCCAAAATCAACAGTTAGCAGTGAGATTTTAGTTGATGTCTAGATCCCTGTGAGGGAGGGTATAGTATGGAACTCCGGTTTAGTGTTGATACATGGATCCTTGTAAGGGTTGGTGCTAGGGCATGGAGGCCTAGATGGTATATAAATCCTTTTGGATTAATACTAGGGTTGTAGCCTGATGGTACCTATAGTGGCAAGTGCCTAGATGACACCTTAGTCCATATTGGGAGGATACCTTGGTAGTTAGGGTATCCCTAGCATTGCGTATGTTGTTGTACTCTTCTTAAGAACATTTCAAATTGAGGTCAACCTTGTACCAGTTGAACAATTATGAATACTTCCTCCCTAGTTAAGAGGGAGTGTTGAGAAATGTAACTAGTATCGGTCTTCATAATTGTATTTGAGTCATGATGTAATATATTTGTCAAAAGAAAGACAAAGAAAATATTTGTAAAAAAAATTATTTATAGGCATGGTTTTCATGCTTTGTTTATTTTGTTTCTAGGTCAAAGTCTTAATTGAAGGCTTCTAGGGTTTATGTCAGGAGTCTTAGTCCTTGTCATCATGGAATTGACCCTTCTTGGGCTTTTGTGTGTCACGAAAGAATATTATTTTTATGTAAATTGGTCATCTAAACCCTCCTCCATCAAGTCGTCCTGCCCATCTTCAAGCTAGTCTCAATAGGAGCTTCGGACCACGATAAATAAAAGAGAATTCGACCTATTTGAAGCACCAATTGAAGACAAGTTAGATTTGCAGTTAAAAGAAGAGAAAAAGAATGCGAAGAAGTCTAAAAGTGAAGGAGGAGGAGACATTTGTCTAGCAAAAGAAGTTGAAAATTCTCTCTTGTTTACCCACACGTGTGAGATTCTAAGCTATAAGAAGGCCGAAGTTGCAGATGATGTAGTAGGGTCGAAAATCTGAAGCGGGAGGGCCGAAATTTGATCTTGAAGCAGTATTGAAGCAGTTTGACTTGGGTTGACTTTTGGAGTTTTGCTAATCATCTTGGGAGTCTGACTTGGTAGATTGGAGGAGGTCATTGTCTTGGTCAAAGGATCTTGGTTATCTCATTTGATTTGGTTCTTGAAGAAGAGAAGAAATTTTTGGGTTTTCCCCTAGGAGAGGGGCTTTGCCATGGTTGAGTGCCTATATCATGTGTTCATTTGTCTTCATGTTTTTGGTAGTTGTTTGATGACAAATAACATAATAATGACAAGAAGAGAAGAATCTAATTAATCAAGTAAAGGAATGTCACAAGCAACTATCAAGTTAAGATAAATCATCCTAAGAAGTTGCAGTAAGGATTTCTCAACAAAGGTCTCCTCTTATTCAATTCCCTCTACCTATGAGAGTCCTCGTGCCACAAATCAAGCTTTTAAATTCTCAATGTTGCAATTCGTAGCATGCTTGATCTTGTAGAGCCACTTGGAAGTCACCATTGACTTCCCCTCAGGTCTCGACACTATCTCCTACACATCAT
>APFE031160166.1:8222-18430 GCA_000404065.3 Pinus taeda
AATCCAGGCCTCACAGGAGAACTAATCATCCTGCTACACAGGAGAGCGAATCATCTTGTTCCACAAGAGAGCGAATCATCTTGTCCCACAAGAGAGCGAATCATCTTGTTCCACAAGAGAGCGTATACTGCAGTAGCTGGAAATAAGTTGAAGATGAATGGGTAAAGCCTGTTGTTAATGTAGCTGTGGCAGCAATAGTAGGTATGGTAATGTCCCATCCTATGCTCCATTAGAAGGGATTTTTGTTCTTGACAATACATTTTTGTTCATATAAGTCATTTTGCATGTTGCAAGTACCTTGCCACATTCTCCTTCATCGTCAATTACAGATGATGAAAATGGACTCCCTTCACTCCCATTTGATGAGGGTTCCTTTTTGACAATTATTATTTCAAATCAAAGTACAACTTTTACAATTCAATAATTCCAATTTAACGATCCTCTCAGCCTCTCTTTGCACCTTTTGGGGAAATTGTTAGTAATTCCCTTTTAGGTAGAACTAGAAAATGGTCAACTAATATCGTTTGGAAGTTAAAGGACAAAGAAGGGCGAAAACAGTTGCCTTTGTTTATTCCAAAAAAAAAACTGAAATTGTTTCAAACTTCACAAAATTATCAACTTGAAGCAGCTTTAAAACTTGTTTAGCTCTATTGGGTCACATGTTTGAAAATTTTGGAGAAAGGAGCTTTGAATTTTGAATAAAGTAACCTCTTATATATAACTTCATATACAATGACAGAATTTAAAATGGTTATTGAAGATAGAATGTATGATGCTCGCTCCATCTATGTGTACCTTCTTTCTCTCTATGTACCCTCTTTCTCTGTTTGTCCCAGAAATGGATTGCATGAGCTTCCCTATCCCATTCAATGGAAGTTCAAACTCCCTTGTGAACTTCAATAGAAAGCTGAAACCACATTATTCAATCGATTAACTGATTCCATTGTCTGGTTTGGAATCCCTATTCTAGGTTTTGATGGGATGGTGTTCTTTAGGCTAGGAAAGGTTTGGACGAGTATGACATTTGTGTCATGGAACTTCAGGGAAGATTGAAGAGATTGTGGGCATAGAAGACTTCCCCAACAATAAGTTGCGGAGGATCCCCTCCATGCTTTAGTGAGGTTGAAAGGAAAAGTTTTTATTTATTTCCACATTAAGTTACAAAGGGTCCCCTCCATACTCTACTTAGGTCTATAGGCATCTTCCTATGTACTTGTTATTGATATTCCACTGGAAGGATGAAATTTTTATTTATTTGCACAACAAGCTGGCGAGGAGCCCCTTTATACTCTAGCTAGATCAATAGGCATATATTTTGTTTATTTATTTTGATAATATATACCTTTAATAGTCATCAAAATATGTATCTATTATTTAATTTATATAAAATTGGCAATTTGTGATTTAGTGGTTGTCAACAAGACATAAAATAAGTTCTAAAACTGAATAATTACACAATAAAATTCTAGAAGCTTTATTCCAAAATAAATCACATTTATACACATTTTTATTTTTAAGAATGAAATTCAAGGTTTAATCCAATAAACCACAAAACTATTCACATCTTTAATGGAGAAGCATTTTCTATCAAAATATCTCACAATAGAAATTGAAAATATTGAAACACAATTAAAAAAATTCAATTATTTTTATTTTCTTTATAAATCTATATTTATAATTTTGCATTTACCTCGTTAATAATTATAAATTATATTACTATAAAATTTGTGGATAAATACGTATTAGAATTAAAAAAAATTGGAAATGTGGTGGAAATAACTTTTGGAAAAATGGCTCGCGCTTTTGGCATTAAGGTTATCTCACTCAACCCCAATGGATCAGTGGCGCCATGTTCTATGGACTCTCTCTTGCCAAGAGAATATGGGAAATACAATGGAGATGGATTGCTTCGATTTCACGATGGAGTCACCTATAAGGGAAATAGTGAAAAGTATGAGGTGGATTGGCCTTTTCTCTGGGGAGGCAGGAACAAAGCATGGTCTGACATATTGGTAGCATAAATCTTATGGAACAAGATGACTTTCCCACTGATGGCTTGTTCTTTGACTCCCCATTTGTTGGAAAGGTAGAGGAGGCACAACATAAATTTAACACATAAAACACATGAGTTGTGTCTCTTCTATTGATGACACAAAAATTGATTATTACAATAAACCTGGTGAGGGTTATTTAAACCTTTTCTGACTAGTGACTCACCTAAAATAACTTCACATGCACACACACACACTCTAAATTCGAATTTTCCCAAAATATGATTTAACTAGAAATCATTCGACTTGACTCATTTAACTGACTCTCGAAATTTAGCCAACTCTTGCATGTGAGATTAATTACAATTTCCAACACTCCCCCGTAATTACAACCGTATGACTCGACATAACTCAAACATGACTCAACTATGCCTGCTAGGCTTAAAATGTTATGCAATCATCACTCAAACATTCCTGCTAGTCTATGTCTCATCTAGGCTTACAATGACTCAAAAATTTTACAATTTTGCATTTTCTTTTTCTCTTCTTCCAAATTCTATATCCTCGAAAGTGCTTCATAATTCTTTGTTGCGTGTTACTACTGTAGGCTTCATATGTATTTACTTGTTGTTGTTGCAATGTTTCTTTGGCTTGTCTTGAATTCGATCTGAGTCAATCTTCTACAAATTCCTCTTCAAGTATTCATTCAACTATGGGTTGCTTCCACAACTCTTTATCTTCAAATTGTCTTCTTCCCTCTGCTGCTTGTGCTTCATATTCTTGTCTTTCTTTCTACCATATTTCTTGATAGCAGAATCTTATCTCTTATTGACTCCTTTGCTGAAAAATGGTTTCAATGCATTCATCTTTTTATTTAGAAACGTCCATGCCCTTTCCTGCATCCTATTCTTCATATTCTCTTTTAACTGGGCTGTTATCCTGTTTACCTGCCGCAATCAAAATTAATGCTAAAAATATCTTCTTTATGATCTATAGTGAGATATTCCTTCTCTTCCTCTTCCTTCTCTATCTTCTTTTCCATTGTTTTACAAACCTTTGCTGCTACAAATAAGTTGTCTTCCACTTGGCTTCCAAACACAAGTGGGATTCTCTCACTATATAGTAGCATATCAATAATAGTTTTTTGTTGCATCAAGTGCAACCACTCATCGGCAGTTGATTGTTATTCATCAAATTTAACATCAACATAATTTCATTCACTCTATGGTGGGATATTCGAGCATGCATTTCCTCATTGAAAATTCCAAACCCATTAACTGTGGTAGAATTCACCAATTCACATCTCACTTTGCAATCATCATCCACATGTGTTTCGTCATAGTGGGATTCACCATCATCTGCACGATCCACATTACGGTGGATTCCTTGAGCATTTATATGCTCTTGGTATGTTTCACACACAGAGGCTTCAACTTCTCTCTCTGCAATCTTTGTTGCATCTTCTTCATCCATATGCATGCTTTCATAATGGGTTTCAATTTTATAGTATTCACGACCATCGTCTACTTTTGAGTGGGATTATCCAAGCTCTGTTGTCCTCTTAGAGTCTTGCTCATCTAATCTCAAATCTACGGCTGACTTATTTGCTTGTGACATAACATGTTGCTGCATGTCACTCCCCCTGTGCAAAAAGAGTAGGCTAATAAAATACTGCCCTTAAGATCTTGTATGTTGTGGCCCTCCAAGCATAATGGCCTCCACAAATTCCTGCATGAAATTCAACAATGATCCCTTTTGTTTCATTCTCTGTTAAGCAAAGTAAAATGATATTAAGAGGATCCTTCCAGTCCAAATTTGCATTCAAAATATAGTAGATTACAACTTTCAATTTCAGTGTTTTACATTGATTTTTGGTAAATTCAGCTAAACATTCAAATTCTCTAAGAAAGTTCACAATGTCGAAGTAGCAATCTAATAACAAAAAAAATTCATCAATGTGAATCAAAATTGTCTGATCTAATGCATAAGTTTCTTGTGGATTCTCCTGTATGGGGATTTCAGAAGGTTCTTGTGGATTCTTCTCAGTTGGGTTCTCAGAAGGTTCTTGTGGATTCTCTTGTGTGGGGGTTGCAGAAGGTTCTTGTGTATTCTTCTCAGCTGGGATGCCAAAAACATAATTTATTCCTAAGAGTTTGCAATTGGATTCAGCAAGGAGCTTGGCCAGGCCTTAACCTTTTATCGATTTGGTAGTTTTGATGATGAGATCATACTCTAAACTTTTAGTTATCCATCTCCCTCTCCTTCCATCAGTGTCAGCTGAGTTAGAACAATTTTGACAACACTATTAGGTACATAGGCAATGATAGAAGAGTGGAGGAGATAGATTCTAAAGGCTTTCAGAGCTTGAACTAAAGAGTAGGCTTGTTTTTCAATGATGTCATACTTTAGCTCAACATCTCTCATAACCTTGCTAAAAAATGCAATGGGTTGGTCATCTTCATATTTGTTCCTTTGCAAAAGAACAACAACTAATTTGGTTTCAAAAGAAAAAGAAAAGACACTGAAAGGTTGAGAGTAATCTGGACTAGTGAAGATGGGAGCTTCTACAATGGCCTTTTTGATCTGATCAAATGCATACCTAGCAGGAAAATTCCATTTGATTTCATGGTTCTTTTTCATCATATCAGTTATGTCCTTAACTATTTCAGCATAGTTGGAGATAAATCTTCTTAAAATTTTAATTTTGCCAAGGAAAGCTTGAACTTCCTTCTTGTTCCTTGGTAATATGAGTGCCTGAATTGTTGAGACTCTTTTAGGATCAATGGCTGCTATTTCTTTGGAAATGATGTGGCCGAGCAATTTTCCTTCTTGGAGTGCAAACCAAGACTTCTTGGGATTAAGAGAAATCTTGAATTTCCTGCACCTGTTAAAAACCTTTCTCAAATGCTTCAAATGCTTTTCATTAGAATTGGAAAAAATAGTTTAAATCATCTAAATAAATAACAACAAATTTGTTGATCCTACGTACAAATCCAGTGTCCATAGCACGTTGAAATGTGGCTCCAACATTAGTTAACCCAAAAGGCATCCAATTATACATGAATGTGACCCAAGGAGTTGTAAATGCATTTTTTTCTCTATCCTCTCGATTAACCATTACCTGATTATATCCAGAAAAGCCATCTAACATAGAAATTCTATGGGCTCCTGAAACTTTCTGAAGTAATTGATCCATCTTAGGTAATGGATAATTATCCTTCAAGGAAGATTTATTCAAATTCCTAAAATCCACACATAATCTAATTTCACCATTATTTTTTCTTAGTGGAACTAGATTGGCTACCCAATCTGAGTATCTTAATGGAAGTATTATTTTAGCATCCAGTAACTTCTTTAGTTATTTTTCAATTACAGGAAGAAGTATAGGATTAATTCTCCTCAATTTTTGTTTGAAAGGTTTTTCCTCCGGTTTTAATGGAATTTTGTGTTCAATAGGAGATGTATCATATATTTTTAATTCACTATAAGACCAGGAAAAAATGGGGGTTGCAGAAGGTTCTTGTCTATTCTTCTCAGTTGGGATGTCAAAAATAGAATTTATTCCTAAGATTTTGCAATTGGATTCAGCAAGGAGCTTGGCCAGGCCTTGAACTTTTATCAGTTTGGTAGTCTTGATGATGAGATCATGCTCTAAAATTTTAGTTATCCATCTCCCTCTCCTTCCATCAGTGTTAGGCTGAGTTAGAACAATTTTGAAAGCACTACTAGGTACATAGGCAATGATAGAAGAGTGGAGGAGATAGACTCTAAAGGCTTTCAGAGCTTGAACTAAAGAGTAGGCTTATTTTTAATGATGCCATACTTTAGCTCAACATCTCTCATAACCTTGCTAAAAAATGCAATGGGTTGTTCATCTCCATCTTTGTTCCTTTGCAAAAGAACAACAACTAATGTGGTTTCAGAAGAAAAAGAAAAGACACTGAAAGGTTGAGAGTAATCTGGACTAGCTAGGATGGGAGCTTTTGCAATGGCCTTTTTGATCTGATCAAATGGATACCTAGCAAGAAAATTCCATTTAATTTCATGGTTCTTTTTCAGCATATCAATTATGTCCTTAAGTATTTCAGCATAGTTAGGGATAAATCTTCTTAAAAAAATAATTTTTCCAAGGAAAGCTTGAACTTCCTTCTTGTTCCTTGGTAATATGAGTGCCTGAATTTTGAGACTCTTTTAGGATCAATGACTACTCTTTCTTTGGAAATGATGTGGCCAAGCAGTTTTCCTTCTTGGAGTGCAAACAAAGACTTATTGGGATTAAGAGAAATCTCAAATTTCCTGCACCTGTCAAAAACCTTTCTCAAATGCTTCAAATGCTTTTCATCAGAATTAGAAAAAATAGTTAAATCATTTATAAATAACAACAAATTTGTTGATCCTACCTACAAATGCAAGGTCCATAACACGTTGAAATGTGGCTCTAGCATTAGTTAACCCAAAAGGCATCCGATTATACATGAATATGCCCCATGGAGTTGTAAATGCAATTTTTTCTCTATCCTCTGGACTAACCATTATCTGATTATATCTAGAAAAGCCATTTGACATAGAAATTCTTTGGGCTCCTGAAGCTTTTTGAAGTAATTGATCCATCTTAGGTAATGGATATTTATCCTTCAAGGAAGATTTATTAAAATTCCTAAAATCCACACATAATCTAATTTCACCATTCTTTTTTCTCACTGGAACTAGATTGGCTACCCAATCTGAGATTTTAGCATCCAGTAGCTTCTTTAGTTCTTTTTCAATTACAAAAAGAAGTGCAAGATTAATTCTCCTCAATTTTTATTTGAAAGGTTTTGCCTTTGGTTTTAATGGAATTTTGTGTTCAATAAGAGATGTATCATATGTTTTCAATTCACTATAAGACCAGGAAAAAACATTTTTGTAGGCTTTAAGGAGGGTTAAATATTTGTCTTTAGCTTCCATTGACAGGGATGAAGAAATTTTAACGTTTATGATCTCTTCAGAACTTCCAATGCTATAAATTTCAATAATTTCATCAGGTGAATCAGAAAGTGGATTTTTGGGGACATCATTATGATCGAAGAGATTCTCAAGTGGGATTAACCCTTTTGGAATAAAATTGTTAGAGAGTTGGATAATGTTATGATCAGTAATTGTAGAATCAAATTGTGGTGTTTGATTTTCATTTTCAATTTCAAGATTATTAAGTGGTTCCTCCTCAACTTGCATGTTTGAGAATCCATCTATGACTTGCAAAAAGGATTTTAGTTGCTCGTCATTATAAATTTTTTTCTAGTACTTAAGATTGTTAGGAATAGATGGTTTATACTTGACTTGAACTTGATACTGGACAAGCATCTTATCAGGTATTTTAAAGGAACTTGCAGAGACAACTGTTGAGCCCCGAACTTGCATCTTTCCTACACATTTTTCTAGCTTCTTTCCATTCACCTAGACCTCCTGAGCTATCAACATCATTGCATATTAGTCATAAAAGAGCATTTAAAGTGGTTTTTTGACTATGTCCTTGTGTTTGCTGTTTGAACTAGATTTTTGCTTATGAGTTGCGGAATCTTGTCACTTTTCGCAGTTGGTTCAACTTTCCGCAACCGTTTTTGTTAAACTACAGGTTGCAGGTGTCATGAGGTAAAGCAAGCCACATGGGCAAGTTGGAAATGACCTGGACATGGATCATGTCCCATTGGTCCAGCTGGATTCATCAAATAAGGCTGTGGTCAAAGGTGGTCAAGCGGTGGTCAAACAGGAGAGTCCTACAGCAACAGGACTCCGTTTTCAAGCACGTGAAGACTTTCGTGGCCGTTTCTAGATCTTTGGAGGCATGCTGACACCTGTAGGCTGACCACGATGTGGATCCAACAACTGCTTTCAATAGAGTGCCTAATTTCGGCGACCATGATGCTAAATCCATGGACATTGTTCTTCACGTGTCCTCTGTTCACATAGTTTTACAGGAAAATAGTTATGTAACCTTTGTTATAAATAACGCGTTCTTATACGCATAGTAGCTAGATTTTTGAATGTAATTTTTGTTGTTAAGAACTCATTATGCTGTGACACTAGTTTATTGTTGTAACTGTGTTTTGAGATATATATAAGAAGACTCTGTTCTACATGTTTGCGTGAACGTAATTTTGGATTGATAGCCTGTTGGCCGAGGTTGTGCAGAGGGCCCCTACACACTGAGGTTTCATATCCATTGTTGCTGTATAGCCTTTATGCATCGTTTCTTTATTTTCATTGCATATGTTTTATAGTTATTCACTTGTGTATAGTTCTAACATTTCACTTTTGTTCATGATTTTACAAATATTTGTATAACGATGATCAGTGTGTGCATGTATGTTTCAGGATAGAGTAGGCAGCCCAGGTATTTGCATATAATTTTCACAATGACTAATGACATGCAATTAATTCTCTGCTGACTTTGCTTTCCCTAGTTTTTAATTCCAGTTTTGTTTTGTTGATTTCAGTATCATTTCCTTGCTTTATTAATTAGCTCAGATATTAAATTGCTCATATCATTGACGATTACCTCCGAAAGCCATAGCTGGACTACTGGCAAGGGATCGAATTATGAATGTGTAATTTGATTTTAGTTTTACTTTTTTGCAATTAGATATTAAATTGTTCATATCATTGACGGTTACCTCCGAAAGCCATAGCTGGAATACTGGCGAGGGATCGAATTATGAATGTGTAATTTGATTTTAGTTTTACTTTTCTGCAAATTAGATATCAGATTGTTCATAACATTGATGATTAGCTCCGAAATCCATAGCTGGACTACTGGCGAGGGATCGAATTATGGATGTATAATTTGATTTTAGTTTTACTTTCCTTGCAAATTTTTATTTCTTTAAGTGCAGTATCTTAAATCATTTTTCTGTTTCATTTCTTAGACAGCAGCAGAGAAAATAGTTTCATGTTCAGTAGTTCATTATTTACTTGTTTTAAATAGTAGCAGCTTTTCATTCTTGATTCAAGTATTCCTTTCATCACTAGTGTATTCTAAAACCTTTTGAAGTGTTAAGTTTTGGAAACCCTTACAGAGGACATAATTGCCTTAAAAACCTATAACCATACTTTCCTTCTAGAAACTTAGGAATAGGAATTCCATAGACAAAGATAAAAAAACCCCCAAACAACATAAAAATAAAAAACAACAAAAGTAAGAAATAAGTTATCTTGCACATACAGTGTGTCACACTTCGTCAGCTTACAAATCCCGGATTGACAATTAATGTAGCAATTTAGGACACACTAAATTGGCCAAACATTTTGGCACCGTTCCCGGGGAAGTGTAACTAGGTAGCCAATTTCTTAAAAAAAAACAATAAAAAGAAGGAAAAAATTGATAACTTCTTGAAGTATGCTCTTCTCTTGCACCTGGTGTGATCTGGAGGATCAGAAAAAAGAGTTATTGGTTCAATAATTTCTTGAGTATGCTCTCTTCTTGCACCTAGTGTGATCTAGAAGATCAAAAAGAGAATTATTAGCCCAACTTGAGGAGAAAAATAAAAATAAAAAAATGACATGCATAGAGCAAGAGATTCTAGGGGAAGGTTTATAGCTAGAGCCAAGAGTTCGATTTTCACAACTCCAGCTTCTTCAAGGCATAGACAAGATTCATCACCATCTACTCCTAGCCTTAAGATTCCTGGAATTCAAGGAGCAACAGTTGAATTAGAGGATTCTCCTACACTATCTACCAAATCTCATCTAGGAGGAGACCCTTTCTTCACTTCTATAAGAGAGCATATTGTAATCAAAGAGGTAGAATCACCTGAAGAAGAAAAGGAAGAGACTCTCTCTCATCCACCCTTGATAGAAGAACCAAAAGACTCTGAGGAAACTATCATGACGGAGGACGTAGTAAATGGATTTGGGGGTAGAGGTAGAGGAGGAGGAAATAATGGAGGCAACAATGGTGGAGTTGGAGGTAATAATGGAAGAAATAGGGAAGGAGATAACTTGTTTGGATTCCCTATAGTTGATGAGGAAACTCACATAATAATGAAAAACATCTTACCATCAGTCCTCCCCAACTTTTATGTATTGCGAAGTGAGGATCCTGAAACATTTCTATTTGAGTTTGAAGTAGTGTGCCGAACCTATGACTATATGGAAGACTCTCAAAAACTCAAACTGTTTCCTTCAACATTAAAGGGAGCCGCTTTGAAATGGTTCATGGGATTAGTCACCCAATCTATT
>APFE031160166.1:21835-54335 GCA_000404065.3 Pinus taeda
GAGTGCTTCCTTTTGGATTATGTAATGCCCCCGCAACATTCCAAAGAGCAGTACTAGGAATTTTTTCTGATCTAATCCATGATTGTGTAGAGGTTTATATGGATGACTTTACAGTTTATGGTGACTCGTTTGAAGAAGCATTAGCAAATTTGGAAAAAGTCCTTGTAAGATGTAAAGAACCAAACCTTTCATTAAGCCATGAAAAATGCTTTATGATGTTTACTGAAGGTATTGTTTTGGGACATCACATTTCAGGGGATGGGATTAAAGTTGATAGATCAAAAGTTGAAGTCATCTCCAAATTGCCTATTCCAAATTGTCAAAGAGATGTTAGAAGTTTTCTAGGATTTACTGGATACTATAGAAGATTTATAGAAAATTTCACTAAAATAGCATCTCCACTCTTCAAACTGCTTACAAAAGACTGTGAATTCAAATGGGATCTTGATTATCAAACAACATTTGAAACTTTGAAGACAAGAATATCTGAAGCGCCTATATTGAGAGGACCAAATTGGAAGCTCCCTTTCCATATTTCTACAGATGCTTCAGATACAGCTCTAGGAGCTGTGTTGGGTCAAAAATATTTAGTCCCTTATGCCATTTACTATACTAGTAAAAATTTGACTCCCACTGAGTTGATCTATACTGTGTCTGAAAAAGAGTTTTTAGCTGTTGTTCATGCAATCAATAAGTTCAGACATTATATAACAGGCTATGAAACTTTTGTTCATACTAATCACTTTGCGATTAGATATCTAATGAACAAACCTATTACTAATTGCAGAGGTACAAGATGGCTCCTACTTTTACAGGAATTCAATATTTTTGTGTTGGATAGACCAGGGAAACAAAATACAGTAGCTGATTTCTTGTCTAGGATTCAGAATACTAAAGAAGATTCTCCTGTAGAGGATAAGTTTCTTGATGAATATTTGTTTGCAGTAACTACTAAGACTCCTTGGTATGCAAATATTGCTAACTATTTGGTTGCAGGGGAACTACCTCCACATTTATTTCCTAGTGAAAGAAGAAAGATTATTCAGGAGAGTTCAAAATATTCATGGATTTCTAACGAGTTGTTTAAAACATGGCCAGATCTTGTGATCAGAAGATGTGTTAGGGAAGATGAAATGCCTGATATTCTCAAGGCATGTCATGATGAACCATGCGGCAGACACTTTGCTGACAAAAGGACAACCTATAAAATCCTCTCTTTAGGATATTTTGGCCATTCCTCTTCAAATATGAAAAACAATATGTCAAAAGGTATGACAGCTGCAAAAGAGTAGGGAAACCTACCCTTTCAAATGAAATGCCATTGCAACCACAGGTACTCATTGAACCCTTTGAAAAATGGGCTTTAGATTTCATTGGACCTATTAATCCCCCATCTAAACAAAAGAAGTATATATTGGTATGTACTGATTATGTCACTAAATGGGTAGAAGCCAAAGCGTTAGTTTCTACTACTGAAAATTCAATTGTTAATTTTATTTATGAGGATATTTTTACTCGCTTTGGTGTTCCAAGAGAAATTGTGACATATCAGGGAAGTCAAGTCACATCCAACCTAGTGGAGAAGCTGATGGAAGAATACGAAATCAAGCACAGAAGATCTACTCCTTACCATCCGCAAGCAAATGGTCAAGTGGAGTCTACAAACAAAGTTCTTGAAAGCATCATCACCAAAACTGTTCATCTACATAGAAGAGATTGGATAGAAAAGCTTCCTGAAGCCTTGTGGGCCTACAGAACTACATGGAGAAATACAATAGGACATTCTCCCTATGAACTTGTTTATGGGAAATAAGTCCTGCTCCCCATTGAGTTCCAAGTCAAAACCTTCAAGATGGCAGTTCAGTTGGGGATGGATCTATCAGAAGCCCAAAAGCATAGAATGGAGTAGTTGAATGAGCTAGACGAGATTAGACAAGAAGCAATCCTAAGAACTGATCTAGTTCAATATCAAAGAGCTAAGTGGCATGACAAATACATCAAAGAGAAAAAGTTTCAAGAAGGAGACTGGGCATTGCTATTTGATTCCAAGTTTAAAGACTTCAAAGGTAAATTTTAGACTCATTGGTTTGGGCCATATGAGATTGATAAAGTCTTTAGCAATGGAGCGGTAAGAATCAAAACCATTGATGAACATCAAACTCCTCTTATTGTGAATGGTCACTGATTAAAGATCTGTCATAAGCCACTCTCAAAAGAGGAATTTGTCAAAATGTTTCAAGATAGTTCTGTAATAAGGCTGGTGAAGAAGAACCCTTCTTCTCCACCAGCCTAGCCTTTGTTCTTTTCTGTTCTACAAAAAAAAAAAAAAAAAAAAAAATTGTATAAGCCTGAAAACCAATCACTGGTTGGCAGTCTTATATAGAAAATACAGGGTGAAAATCAAGAAATCCCGACGCCCTATATTTTCCAAACAAAAAAGATCTCTCTCTCTCTTTTATTTTCATCCCACTCCACTCCATTTTCATTCCACTCCACTCCATTTTCATTCCACTCCACTTCATTTCATTCCACTCCATTTCATTCCACTCCATTTCATTCATTTCAATTCATTCCACCAATAAAAGTTTTTACAACTATTTTCATTCATTCATTCATCATTCATCCATTTCATTCAGTCATATGATCGTTGAGTCAATTTCCGCAGCTGAATCCAGTTTCTGCAGCTGCAAATTGATTCCGCAACTAGTTGTGTTTTCGCAGCTAGCACCCTTGTCATTAAACATTGGCAGTAAATAATTGACAAAATAAAAATCAAATGCAGATATGACCGAGGACATATTATGAAGACATGGGGCACCTAAAGGCATCAACACGGGGCAACTGATCAAAGGTTAATGGACAACAAGTGGAAAAAATTCCAAGGTATGAGTAGAAATTTATTTCAAATGTCATTTAAAGCACATTTTTGCATAGTTATTAAATCACAAGCTCCACTATATGCAATGATTGGCATGATAGCCTCCATAACCATTCCACGACATTCCTCCAAGAACCATGCATTTATTTTTCCAACGGCCTCATGATTAATCCTCGGATTTAACTCGTGTTTGGCTGCATTTTCACACTCCACCTATAATTATGGGACGTGGCTGATTTGATTACGACTCTCCTCCACCGCATAAATTCTGCAGCCATTTCATGAATGTGTTTATGTCTACTCCATAGCCGTCCATTTTAAAAATTCTGTCGGGTTCACTTCACTCCCCTACTATTTTATTGAAGCCATGGCTACATTACCACCTCGTTCACATAAGTCTCCGCTCCATTCTGTGAATTCATCTCGGTTGCCTGTCCTCTGTTTCCCACTTACGGTCACTAGTTTTCTCCATAAACCCTATTCACTCCCGCTAATCCAGCTGTCTCACCTCCGCTAAACCCTTCACACGTAAACGAATCTTAAGAACAGAAAGAAAGAATGGGTCTGTTGTTGAGGGCAGAATCGGAAGGGCCCAAGTTTATGGAGGGGTACTCGCAAGTAAAGAACATATTGAAAAAGGCACAGTGGCTTCGGTTTATTCAAAAGTTCAGAGGCTATAAGAAGGAGATTACAAAAGCTTTTGCAAGGTCTTTTAATGGCCTGGAGGTGGAAATTGGGGACCTCAAGTTTACAGTTACCGAGGCATCCATAGCAGCTACTACAGAACTCCCTCAGGCGGGAGAACGCTGGTTCAAGAACAAGAGCTTTGACGAGAAGGCTTGGAGGGTTATCCTACACAATCCAGGTATGGATGTAACTATATTCAAATGAGGAATTCTTATTCATGCTTTAGAAGAGAAGTGGACCAGTTTATTGTTGATTATTCAAAAGTTCATTACGTGTGAAGGCCGTTTTGGAGCAATGTATATGTATCATACCCGACTGTTGATGAACTTTTTAGAGAATCAAACCCTAAATCTGCCTTACTTTTTATTACTGAGCTTGGAAAAGATGTGCACAACCGTCCAAAAGAATATAGAGGACATAGAACCCCACTTGTATCATCACGGGCTGGTGAAAATTTTAATTGAAGACCAGATGAAGAAAAAGAGGGATACCTGGGAATGGCTTTTGGTGAGAAACTATTTTCAAGATCCACCTGAAATTCCTGAGAGCAGTACAACAAGAAAGAGTGGGAAAAAGGAAACTAATGTGAGAATTTAAGACACTCCTAAAGAAATTAATCAAGAAGATAAGCTGCCTTAAAAAAGGGAGGAAAGAACCAAGGATAAAAAGCAAAGGAAATTGAAAAGGAAAAGAAACATAGAGGATGTCTACCAATCACCAGAACCTTCCTTAGAAGAGGACCACCAAACACTGTCTGAAAGGCTAACTCACCTTCAAGGACAATCAACTGTAGTTAGGAAGAAAGAAAAATAAAAAAAAAGTATGGAGGAAGAGGGCACTAGCCCCCAACATTTGAGGAGAAGCACCAGGCTTAGAGGAAAGTGGAGAAAAGCACAAGCAAAAGGGCCCCATTTTATTGACTTAGGAGGGGGAACACCAGAACAACCTCCAGCTGGCCATAGTCCACCTCATTCTCAGCCAAATATTGAAACCAGTCCTCCAGATGTTGACATAAGTCCTTCTCGGCCAGACTATGAAATCAGTCCTCCTCAACAGGACTTTGGGGTCAGCCCAAGGAAAACTTCACCTAAGATAGACCCTAATCAGCAAGAGATGTATGATTATATAGAATCCTTGGAAAAGAGAGTCACAGGTCCAAGCACTTCATCCATTCAGCCCCATCCAGCACAGGACACTCAAATCCAATTATTGAAACAGGAAATTTTTGAGTTAGAGGTCCTAAATAGACACATTAAAAATGAAAATGAAGCATTAAAGGAACAAAGCAGACTGGATAAGATCATTCGTGACAATACAATGCTACATCTTGGGCTATGGCAGAAAAAGAACAGGAAATTGAAGAAAAAGTGCAGGAAAATAAGTAGAGCACTGATTAATCTCAAATTTAGATGCTTGATGAGGAAGCCCAGAATGTTAGCAGCACCAAGAAAGAGAATAATAGGGCTGGATGTACTGGCAGGAGTCTCAGAGCATATGATTTGAAAGGGGGATAGTCAAAATTTTGGTTGCATGGGAACATGCAACACCTTCACAGTGGGGGTATGTTGAGCCCCGAACTTGCATCTTTCCTACACATTTTTCTAGCTTCTTTCCATTCACCTGGACCTCCTAAGCTATCAACATCATTGCATATTAGTCATGAAAGAGCATTTAAAGTGGCTTTTTGACTATGTCCTTGTGTTTTCTGTTTGAACTATATTTTTTCTTATGAGCTGCAGAATCTTGTCACTTTTCGCAGCTAGTTCAACTTTCTGTAGCCGTTTTTGTTAAACTATAGGTTGCAGGTGTCACGAGGTAAAGCAAGCCACATGGGCAAGTTGGAAATGACCTGGACATGGATCAGGTCCCATTGGTCCAACTAGATTCATTAAAGAAGGCAGTGGTCAATGGTGGTCAAGCGGTGGTCAAACAGGAGAGTCCTACGGTAGCAGGACTCTGTTTTCAAGCACGTGAAGACTTTCGTGGCCATTTCTAGATCTCTAGAGGCACGCTGACACCTGTAGGCTGACCACGATGTGGATCCAACAGTCGCTTTCAATAGATTGCCTAATCTCGGCGACCATGATGCTAAATCCATGGACATTGTTCTTCACGTGTCCTCTGTTCACGTAGTTTTACAGGAAAACAGTTATGTAACCTTTGTTATAAATAACGCATTCTTATACGAATAGTAGCTAGCCTTTTGAATGTAATTTTTGCTGTTAAGAACTCACTGTGCCGTGACACTAGTTTATTGTTGTAACTGTGTTTTGAGATATATATAAGAAGACTTTATTCTACATGTTTGCGTGAACGTAATTTTGGATTGATAGCCTATTGGCCGAGGTTGTGCAGAGGGCCCCTGCACACTGAAGTTTCGTTTCCATTGTTGCTGTATAGCCTTTATGCATGGTTTCTTTATTTTCACTGCATATGTTTTATAGTTATTCACTTGTGCATATTTCTAACATTTCACTTTTGTTCATGATTTTACAAAGCTTTGTATAACGCTGATCAGTGTGTGCATGTATGTTTCAGGATAGAGTAGGCAGCTCGGGCATCTGCATATAATTTTCACAATGACTAATGGCATGGGATTAATTCTCTGCTGACTTTTCTTTTCCTAGTTTTTAATTCCAGTTTTGTTTTGTTGATTTCAGTATCATTTCCTTGCTTTATTAGTTAGCTCAGATATTAAATTGCTCATATTATTGACGGTCACCTCCGAAAGCCATAGCTAGAATACTGGCGAGGGATTGAATTATGAATGTGTAATTCGATTTTAGTTTTACTTTTCTGCAATTAGATATTAAATTTCTCATATCATTAACGGTTACCTCCAAAAGCCATAGCTGGACTACTGGTGAGGGATCGAATTATGAATGTGTAATTTGATTTTAGTTTTAATTTTCTGCAAATTAGATATCATATTGTTCATGACATTGATGATTACCTCTGAAAGCCATAGCTGGACTACTGGTGAGGGATCGAATTATGGTTGTATAATTTGATTTTAGTTTTACTTTCCTTGCAAATTTTAATTTCTTTAAGTGCAGTAGCTTAAACCATTTTTCTGTTTCATTTCTTAGACAGAAGTAGAGACAATAGTTTCATGCTCAATAGTTCATTATTTACTTGTTTTAAATAGCAGCATCTTTTCATTCTTGATTCAAGCATTCCTTTCATCTTTAGTGTATTCTAAAACCTTCTAAAGTGTTAAGTTTTGGAAGCCCTTATAGAGGACATAATTGCCTTAAAAACCTATAACCATACTTGCCTTCTAGAAACTTAGGAATAGGAATTCCATAAACAAAGATAAAAAAACCCCCAAACAACATAAAAATAAAAAAGACAAAAGTAAGAAATAGGTTATCTTGCACATATAGTGCACCACACTTCGTCAGCTTACGAATCTTGGATTGACAAGTAATGTAGCAATTTAGGACACACTAAATTGACCAAACAACAACCAAGGAATTTGCATGCATGTTTTGATCTCTAGGAATAACAGTAATATTGAATGCTGAAAAGAAATTTTCAATTGAATCCCAAACTTCATTCGTATAAGATCTTAGTCTTGGGTACTTGGTTTGACACTGATTCCTAACTTGTTTGACAATAATTTCAGAATCACTGTATACACTTAAGTTCTGCACTTAAGGCTTCTTGCTAACTCTAATCATAGCAGAAAAGCTTCATACTTTGCTACATTATTGGTTACATCCAAGTTTGTATGATTGGGTAATGTTTTCTTTGTTTGGAGAAATTAATAAAATTCCAGCTCTTGCTCCTTCCTTTGAGCAAGAACCATCAAAGTACATTTTCCAAATATCAGTTTCAATGGTTTTAGGTTGATCAATAATATCTTCAATAGTTAGTTGAGTATTTTGTGACTTATTTATAGATAGTTCAAAACACCCAAAGTCTTGGTCAACAACATAAATAGGATGATTCCTAGCCTGATCAACTCTACAAACAATGTTCATAAATCTGACCTCTCTATATAGCCTGAGATGCTCACCCCCATACACTAGAATGGTGGCATAAGACATATCCATTTGTAAGCTTCCTCCTAGTTTAGCACAACAAGATCTTGACAACAACATGCCAAATTTTGGAGGGATGTTAGTGACTACTATGTCTAAAACCACACTTTTAATAGGGATCTGAGCTAAGGTAACCACCAAAAAACCACACTTTTAATAGGGATCTGAGCTAAGGTAACCACCAAATCTTTAATGAGTCCAAGACAAGGAAATTTCTTAGAGTCAAAAGTGTAAAGATCATGGTAAGTTCTAGTGACTTCTAATTGCATCTGGTTCATGATCACTTTAGGCATTAGATTATGGGAAGCCCCAGAATCTAACATACAATTATATAGCAAGAAATCATGAATTTTCAGTCACATAAAATGGTGGCACATTCTCATCTATCACGTCAGAGCTAGGACCAAAAACTATTGAGGGTTTTTCGTCCTGAAGGCTTATCACAGCCCTCTCAGCATCCATGATATCACCAAAAAATTGATCATATATCCTAATTTACTAGATGGATCGAAGTACACCATGTAAAGCCAATTTGACCATAGTAATATTGCTTTCACTGTGAGAAATTAGCTAATAAATAACCATTGTTACGTAATTTATAATTAAACCCATGACGAATAATTAAATAAATCACTATTTATTTGATTTTCTTCTAGGAATAATTAATTAAATCATCGTTCTATTATTATTCCTTGTCAAATTTGACCCAGTCATGAAAAATAAATAGATAAATCATTATTTTATTTTTCTCTAAGAATAATTAATTAATCACTAATTAATTATTATTCTTTGTTAATTTAAATTAAATCCTTAGGAATAATTAAATAATCCTTATTTGTTATTTTTCCTTAACTAATTCCTTGAGATGATAAATAAAGCATTTATTTATTTATTATTTCTAAATAAAAGTTAAATACTTTTTCCCTCTTAACCAAATATAATAAAATATTCCAAGTGGTTATTCCAAGAATTGGATCAATTAATATTTTATTATTGCTCATTATTTGAGGATAACTCAATATTTTGTTATAAATAGGCGGGTTTTCCATTCATTATTCACTTTTGATTATTTTCATTGTTGCACTTACTATTGTAACTCTAATTATTTTCATTGTCGCACACCATATTTTTGTTGGGTTTAGGCATTATAGAGGAGAGAGACTCTACACAAGTTGAAGACGTTTGAGGATAGCCAAGAACCCATCCCTTAGACGGGGACTGGTAACATTTATTTGTTCCCATCAAAGGTGTTATAATAAAATTATTCTTTACATATATGGTTTCTATTGGATGATTGGATTTATTACTCTTTTTTTTTTAACTATGATTGTGGCATATATCTGGACTTTGGCAGGATTTGTTTCTATTAGTTGTTGTAGATCTACAATGTTTAGCAGTCATTTATATTGTTGAGATTGTTTGTCATCCACAATCTTAAGTGGGTTCTTTTTGTACATCGTTGAGAAGAAAACACTACAAAAAAATTGGTGACTTCGCTGGGTTTATACTTCAGATCCAGAAACCTACGTGACCTTCGGTTTTCAGCTTAGGGTTTCTTCTTTTTTCAATTCTCTTAATTTTTCCTAGTTTTTTAACCCTATATTTGTTAAATTTTTGACTTCTGCAAGCCTTCTGGTCATTTCTGCAGGTCATAGGAACTAGCCATGACAAAGGCGACACTTTTTTCCGAGATTTGCCGATCGGGAGCCACGAAGGATAAATTACACTTTTTAGCCCAAAAAGTGTGACGTGGAGGCGAAAATGCACTAAACAACCAAAAAGTGCGATCCCTACAGAGAAACAGGTCAGTACCTGCGATTTCTGGGTTTTAGGGTTCTTCTCAAATCTATTTTTGGGTTTTGCATAGAGTTGTTTGTTGGGTTATCTGACCTCTGTCTCACCCTGCTTAGGCCTTGATCCACTTTGATTTACTCATCGAAGTCTAATTTAGCCTCCCCTAGGGCTTCTAGTACGCTTCCACCTTTTTAGGAGGAGTTTAGCTGAGTGAGTAGTCTAAGTTTCTGCAGCGCTTTCAGTCACATTTTCCAGATCTGTACCCTTTTGTTTCATATATGTTAAGATAGGTTTTTACCATCCATAGTTTCACATTTAAACTTGTTTGGTCATTTTCCTTAGGGCCCCATTGGTTGCCCTAGGTGTTTCACCCATCTCCCTATATTTGCAGCGATCTTCCCCTCTGGTTTTTTGCTTTTGTTGCACCACTTTCCAGCAGCTTAGTGTCACTTGATCTCAGTCACACTGACATTCAGATATCTTGACCGTTTCAATGTATTTTCCATTGTTTAGCCACCAACCAACACAGTGTTTCCAAACCCAGTTTGGGTGGGGTTTAGTTAATTGTTTTGTTGTTCATTTTCTGTTATTTATTTCAGTTTATTTTCAGCAAGTTTTTTTCTTTTTTTACAAACATGATCTAGTCTTAATCAATTAATACACTTTCATACACAAGGAAACCTTAAGCGAAGGGTGCTTGGTTTACATCACCAAACCAAGACTTAACATAATAAATTTATCTCCCTGCATCGAGATAAATATATATTGTTAATCTCCCTTCACCTTTTCTGTGTCACGTGTGTCCTACCACCAATGCACCACCAAGGCATTTGTCGTGGAGACTTTTAGGCCTTCACCCCCAGTTTCCGCTTGGGCATATTACCCTTCCCCATCAGGTTCAAGTTTATAGCCCTCTGAGTCCCCATACCGACTCTTCTCTTGGTCCTTTTGATTGCTCATATGATTCTGAGCCTCCTTCATCGCATATTGTCACCAAGTTTGGACCCACAGCTGGTGCAGGAACCCAACCTAGTGTTGGCTCCGGTTCTATCCTGGTGGTCACATCAAGCGGAACAGCCTCAGGAACCATTTTGACAACCCCCATGCTCCCCTTTATGGTTGGGTTAAGTCTACTGAATTTTAACCAATTGATAAACAAACCCATACACCATGATGCTGGTTGGCCCTTTATGTCGACTAAGCTTCCCTCAAACATCCCAAAGTTTGAGGGTAATGCTAGAGAGGATCCTACCAACCATGTTCGATGCTTCCACATGTGGTGTTCATCCAACTCCATAATCGATGACTCCATTCGTCTTCGGCTATTCTAATGCATGCTCACTGGAGATGCTGCAAAATGGTATGTAGACCAGCCCTCAGCATCTCATTCCATTTTCATGACGCTTGCTAAAGCGTTCCTTCCATATTTCCAGTTACCTCTCCAGTACGACACTGGTACGGAGCTATTGACCACATTTCGTCAGTCCTCTGCCACTCACCTTGCCGACCATGTTCAAGAGTGGAATTGAAGGAGGAGCACATGTCGTGCCCCACCTTTCGAAGACCGTGTTTATCTAGATTGGTTTCTTAGGATCCTTTTATCTCCCATTAGAAAAGATGTCGCATCCCATTTTCCTTAGACTGAGGAAGAAGCTCTCCAAACTGCTCTGAGATATGATCTGATTTATGCACAATCTGGTTATGTCTATACCATCATGCTAGACCTCCCTCATCCTGGAAGTGCCAATGCACCGAGGGCATCTCACACCGCCGATGGTATCATTGGATCCCTTTCACACTCTTCGCCATATACTCAGCAAAGTTATGGCTACTCTCAGGGGGGCACAAGTTCCTCCAACACTTATGCCCCTCTTGCTAGCAACATGTTTCTAGGGTCCCAACCTGTCTACCAAACTGTTGCTCCTCGTTATCCACAGCCTAGCGCTCCAGCCCCTCTAGCATTAATGTTGCAACTTCCCATGCATACTCAACCCTAGCAGCCATCACCTCCTCAGGGTTAGGTGTTTGCATAGCAGAGTAATACCAATCCACAAAGTTTGAAGAAAAAGAATAAGGGGAAGGGTAACAAGGGTAACCAAGGTAGTTAAGGTAACCAACATAGTGAACCCTAGGGGAAGCAGCCTAACACCAACAACCAGTGATGGGGCGGCTAGCCCAAGCAGAACAAGGCTATTCGTATGAAGAACCCTTGTGCACGTTGTGGTGTACATGGCCATTATACACATGAGTGTCCTCTTTTACCCAAGATGCACAAAATGTGGGAAGCTCAAGCATCTTATAGAGGTCAACAATTGCCTCAGATTCTTGTGCCAACCCAACTGGAAGTGCTCACAAATCCTTTCCCTCAACAAGGATTTGTTTCTACTCAACCTTAGCGAGGTTAAGCAGCCCATATCCTCCAACCTTCTGGTCTTGGTGACTACCATATCCTTATGATGAACACTGATAAGGTTAACCCCTCCAATATCAACCTACAAACTTAGCCGCGTCAATATGACGAGCCCTCAACTTCGTTTGTTACCAAGTCCAAAACCAAAGTATCTGCTAAGCCTCTTACGACACCAAATGGTCCTTTACAGATCCATCAACCTAATGTTGAGGCCATTCTTAAGATCACAAAGGGACCATTATGCTGTAATGCAGCTTCTAACAGAGTTGCCCATACATACAATATAGTGGACAATTTGGTGCAATCACCTGTCGCCATGTTGACGTTGGAAGTCCTCCAGTCGTGCCCATACCAAAATAAAGCTTCACTAATTGCCTTGGGTGTAGTGGATCCTTCTGACAATCATTTGATTTTCTTCCTGGTAGATACATTAGAGCATCCCCCATTTCCTTCATCTATTGCTTTCCAAATACTAGTTAGAGTCTATAATGTCATCATCTCCCATGCATTATTGATGAAGGTGCATCCACTTGTGTGATGTCCACTGCTATTTGGAAACAACTCAAGTCACTTGAGTTATCCCCCTCCACCACCTTGTGTGCTTGGGATGGACACTCCTCCCAGTCCCTTGGCATGTACCACAACTATCCAGTGACCCTTGCAGGCAAGACTGTCCATGTCGAAATTGAAGTCATTGATGCCCCTTTGGATTACAACATTCTCTTAGGCTGTAGTTACACATATGCCATGTCAGTCGTCGTGTCTGCTGTGTTCCGCAAGATGTGCTTCCCCAATGAAGGGAATATCGTTACCATCGGTCAACTGACTTACTAGAAGCTGACATCCATGACCTTCCCGGAGTCCATTATCTCTTCAATGTCTGACAAAAATTCTTCATCTCCTACCACCACTATTTCACTTGGAGTCTATAATCCTCATTGTTGGGTTCTTTCCTTGGTCCTCCCCCTCCCATCTTAGAGCCTAACTCTAGGAGTTTTTTCATGTTACAAGTGTCACGGATTGTCCTTAAGCAGTCTGGTAAACCTGATCAACAGCCAGCTCCTTAGCACCCTATTGTTGCTCTTCCAGCTGAACCCTCTAGACCCACTCCCCCAGGACCTCCTCCATTTGTGGGTGCCTCTCCTATGTTCCCACCAAGAACTGTACCTCCAGGTCTCAACCATCCAAGAGCTATTTCATCGGGACATTATCCTGCCAGCTAGATACCTTTCTTATTCCCCCCTCTAGGAATTTTTTCTATAGTTGTCATGGCTTCGTTGGTCCTTCCTAACATGACTTTGGGGATCCCAGTATGGTACATCGATCCCCCTGCAAACATTCCACCTAGACAGCCAAGACCATATCATGCTTTGACCCCGGTTCAACTGGTCCTCATGACCCCTGTCGCTGCTTCAGTTCCATCACAACCTCAACAGGAACCAACTCCTGTTGCGAAAGAATCCGGATAGGGGGGGAAATCTAAAAACAAAGAACTTAAGGACAAGGCTCCCTAAGATCCTCCAGCCCCTAAGGCCCCAAAGCCAACACCCCGTGCGATTTGTGTCAAGTTGTTGGGCACGCCACCAACAATTTTCCTGAACTTCCTCAACTTAAACCATTGGTTCATGAAGCATTCCCTGAGTCGAATATTCTGGAAGTCCATGTTAACATACCATCCCACCTAAGAAACTCAAAAGGTTGCGCACAAACCACCCTTGTGCCTTGTGTGATACTCATATTCATTATTCCCATTTTTGCCCTCGTCTCGATGAATTTCATGATTGCCTTGGGGCGATCTGTGAATACAAGGCCACTCGTAGTGGAGCATCTACTCCTCTACCTATGGATTTTAGTACCACAAGTCAACTAGAACAGGGAGACACTGGCCCCACTATTGTGATCCCTCCCCCCGATGTCGAGATGACGAACACCACATGCCCTATCCTTTACCCGTCGTCATCCTTGAGTTCCTCGCCATAAAACCTTTCTGAGGTTTCTATGCATGCTTCTATTGAACCTCTTTCGCAAAAACCCAAGGTCTCAACATCCATAGATCCTCCATCTACTAGTCCGTCATCTACCATTCAAGATGATGCGTATGTGAACCTTATTTCTCAGGTTGATGCACTAGGTAATGTCACCGCATCATGTAGTCAGTATTCCTCACGTCTGCCCATCTCTCAACTTGATGAGGACACCATGGAAGTAATGTCTACCCTTGATTACCCCTACCCTTAAGTAGGGGGTATTTCTTCAAAGTATTTTGAAGGCCATTTCCTTCCTGATTCTCCCAATGCGCTCTACCTCAAGAAATTTCTCTCATAGCACATCCCTGTGATTTGTGTGTCTTTATTTTTGCCATAATATTAAGTAGATTACATCATCTCATCAATTGTATTTTGCACCTTTCAGATGGACCCATCATCCACACCGTATATTGGTCATGCCGCTGGTGCAAGTCGCTTTTCTTGGAATCTAGCCTTAGCAACCTGGGCCATTTTTACCCCCTTGCATACATTAGTCATTTCAAATGGTGTGTGCATTGGATATGCCACCAAGAATCAGGTCAAATATGATGCAGTGATAGGTTTGTTAGTCGATTCCCTTGCTCATCGCATCCTTCATCTTCATGTTAGTTTAGATTCCTTGCTACTTTCCATGCAATTGAATGGTGTGTATCATGTGCATAACCAAGTCCTATTTAGAAAATATCTATGAGTGAAGCTATTGGTACGTGAATTTGAAACCATTACTTTTAGTCATGTGCCTATAGCCCAAAATCACTATGTAGATACCATTGCAAACAACGTTCTAGATTGGCATTTATCACATGTATACCATAGAAGATAACCAAACAAATGGTGAGCCATCATTGTCATATAAAATTCATAATCATATTATGTATCATAAAAGTATTTGGAGCCATATCTCTAAATACATCTGACATGCCCATAGCATGTTACAAAAAATCACAATCAATGGGACCCACATGCCCCTGCATCTAGTCACTATTCGGTGGATCTCACGCTAAAGGCTCTGCTCCACATGCACGTAAATCACGTACTGCCTGACCTGACATCTCCATGCACTACACGATACCTCACCAATCTAAGGGAAGACCGATGCACTCATCTGTGTACCGATCCTCTAAGTAATGCCATTTGCGCTCTGAAACCCTGGTCAAGAGTACATCAAACCTATGATGCAAATTAGCAAGTAGCATTGTATCCTCTGGACCCTGTTGTGATGATGATGTCCCTGATCTGTAGCCCCAGGTGCTGCGGCTCGGCTTTCATATCCTGCCAGCTTCACCCATGATATGTCTGCATACAACATTCTTCACACTCAGTACCATATACATGTTATACAAATATTAAATGCACCATAAAATATAGCAACTTAAAACTTACTGTCTGGTCCCCATGCTCGCCCGGGCAGAAGTAGCAAGTCAAGATCCCCTTGATAGTTCATCCCATTATAAGGGTAATCATCAATGTAATGGGGCATCTAATCCAAATTTGCAAAAAACTCAGGTCGGAACACCTTTCCGACTCCCCCTCCTCCTCCTCTCTATAGTAGCTACCCCCAAAAATGCATACTGGGCTCCTGTGGGCCCCCATCTCATATCTGTACATGAGGACAGATGGTGGGTATCTTCTCCAAGAAGAACACACATAGTACTGTACCAAAAGTGCAGTCACGATTCACTTGCCTCCTGCAAAGACTCAACTGTCATTTCACTGACGACAGCATCATCTGGGCCCACCCATAGTAGGTCCCGACCAAAACACTCTCAATTAACATCATCTGCCCACCAGTGATGTGGTAGAATGCCTAGCTGCCCAAAACTTGTAGCATAGTCATGACAACAACATGTGTCTCTAGCCTCTCTAGATCAACAAGTGGGATAGTCATGCCCTTGACACGAACACCCCGTCGAGAATTCCGATCCATAAATTAAGTAATGTTCCTCCCATAAGGAAACACTGGATAAATACCCCCTACCACTTCAAGGGGAGGCAGTCAGGTCAAGAAGTAAATATCTTGTAATGTGAGCTCGATCTTGTGCCCCTACACGAAAAGGACTCTTGGTCTGGATCCCAATAGCTCACAATTCTAGATAGCAAGGGCTCACCTGCCCTCATCAGTGGGTTCTCTACTAACTTGAGAACCCCATAACAAGCCAATGCCCCTCGAACCACCTGATCCCCCTGTATCTCAGATCGAAGAGTATCCAAGTCTCGTTCACACCAGTTGATTTTCAGCTCTGCCATACCTGCAAAACACGACATGTCTTGTTAGTTCAGAGAATAAAACAATGGTCTACAATGATCATCCTACAACCCCTACCAGGCTAGTAGACCAACTCTCTCTCCAACCCCAAATCATAGTTTTCAGCCCAGAAAATGCGACCTCGTAGGTTTCCAGCTGTCTCTCAGGGAGCTACCAGTTGCCAAAAATCAAGAAATAAACCAATGAAATTGAAGAGATGAGTAAGACCACCTAATTGAAAGTCCCAGATCTTGATTCTAATGGTTGGTTTGTTCGTTACGATCTCCACAATATTTAGGGCCTTTTCCTCCTCTCCAAATTCACCACAACTCACTTAGAAAATAAATACAAATTGGAGGGAAAACATCCTTCCATTCAAAAGTCCTCAATTTTTCTATCGCCCATTGCGACTAGACCATATCTCAGTTTGATGAACCATTAGTACCGTTGAAAATCTATCATTGAGCTCTATAATGGGTCTTCCTTATTTTTTGACAATTTAACACTTCACCGGGAAACCATTTTTCCATGAAAGGTCACTTCATCACCCCTCAAAATCGAATTTCATCATAAAGTGACACTTGTACATTAAGATCCACCTCCTCTTAATACTTTTCGTACCATATGTCGAATTTTGTCATGAGTAACCATCATTTACTCATGTTTTCATGGTCCCCACCGGGCCTAGTCTGTGTGGCAATGTCATCGAGTCATCCTTATTCAGAGCATCCGTGGCGAGTCACCCTTTCATTCTTGGAGTCTATTTCATGTCTCATCATATCATGTCACAGTATTCCATCCATATTTTCATACTGTTTGTTGTAGCTTATATTGTGATTTAAGCCTTATTTTCAGTTTTATCATGAAATGAAATAAAAAACAAACCTTTGTTTAAAAGCCATGTAGGTTTAAGAGGCATGATCAAGTGATAGCTTGATGAGTATGACGAGGCGTGCTGTAGGAGAACAAGTAGTTTGAAGGTTAGTTAAGACTCAACCCCATAGTTGACCGCAATGTGAGTATGGTTGACCACAACGTGTGGCCTAGAATCATTGCAGGGTTCGTTCTCAATGTAGTTCCCTTATATGCTTTACTCCCACAAAGTCTAAGAGAATTGAAGTATTTTGTTTGATTTCACACAAGTTAACTTGAATGGGTTTTGTTTCAGAAATCCAATGCGACGGTGTACCTGCGAGAAGATCTGGGCCGTGGATCAAAAAGCCACAAATCCAACGGTAATCGCACAAGTCAGCTAGAATGGTTTTGTTTCAGAAATCCGATGCAAAGGTATACTTGCGAGAAGATCTGGGGCATTGATCAACAAGCCATTGATCCAATGGCAATCAGGTGACAACTTATCGGATGCGACAATATATCAAATGTAGTTCAAGCTTGCTGAAGTCCAGGTTAATCTTAGCCGTCCATCCAAAAGGACAAGATCCAACGAATATCGACGAAGAAATGATCGGGTTTTAGCGCTAAAGTCAGACCCGATAGATTATTAACTGGTGATATATATTTCCCATTAGGTCTGTATGGGAGTCAACGGAGTGTTGAACACGCAGACTCGATAGGATTTATTTCAAACAAGTTTAAGATCTCGTGGGTTTCGAAGGATCAGACCGTTGATTGAACAAATGATCGGACAGCTCACACACAACTACGGCGGACCTGACGGGTTTATGAATCAAATTGTTAAATATTTTTAGTTCCGTGGAAAACTAATGTTTCGTGTAAAATAACCAATTATGTTGTTTAAGTGAGACAATCATAATTAGCGGTGGATGACTAAAACTATTGAAAATGGCAACAAGAAATTGCTAAAAATAGAAGTGCTAAAAATAGCACTGCTAAAAATAGCAATTTGGGTACCAGTGCTGGATTGGGCAATAGGGAATGAAAAATGGAAGTGCTAAAAAATAGAAGTTCTATTTTTAGCAGTTTAGGATGGATTCCTATTTTAGTCAGTCCTTGGACTAGAAATAGAAAGTAAAATTCGAATTTGATATTGACAGTAGTCAGGGAAAATTTTAAGGATGGAAAATTTTCTTGAACTTTAAAACATTGGTGAATCTCACTAATCCCTAATATGAAAACTATAAAAATGTTTATTGATATATTTGTAAAATATTCAAATTTATAATCATTTTATATATAGTTCTCTATATAACGTTGGCGATTTTTAAGGTAAAATAATTTTATATTCTAAAATTTGGGCGAATCATCTTTTATAAAAATGGAAATTGGCGAATCTTTTTGTGGAAAAATAATGGAAAATTAGCCCATTGGGCGAATATTAGCCCCTAAAATTTTCCATGACAGTAGTTTGTAAATTAATTAATTAATTCAGTTTGAGTTAATTAGTTAAGGAATTATGAACTTGAAGTCTATGTGAGGACATGCAACAATTTCTCCTTTTATTGAGGGATTTAACCATGAGTTAAAGGAATAGGATGAGTTGTAATTAGTTGGCTCAGTTAACTGAGTCAAGTCCAGTTAGATTAATTTAACAAGTTGTTAAATTAATGAGATTCAGTTTGTTAATGCTTGCATGCATGTAACAATTGACATTTTCAGATAATTGAAGATTCACTCATGGATAACTCATGCATGTCAGTTCAGACAGAGACCTAGTTGAGATCAAATGGAGGGACATTGTAGTATCAGTTGCTAGGATATTTCTTGTAAATATTCCTTGCATGCAGAAGGAATATTATTCCTTATGGATTGTGTAGTTGGACCTGGGGTTACAGCAGGTATGATGTGGCCAATTCACACATGTTATGACATTGGACCCCAATGAAAATTGCACAAGGAAATAGGAGCTTGGAGGACTTGTGTAGACTATATATTTAGGCCTAGGTAGTCCATGAGCTTGATCATCAGAGTACAGAGAGAGAAGGATAGCTTTTGAGCTGATTCTTTTTGTATGTTGTTGAGGATTTCCACTTGAATGATAATACAGAGATGGGGTTTTAGGCTAGGGCTTTCCCCAGGTTATATCTTCCGTGTTATGGTTAATTACTTCTCATTCTCAGTTATATCTGTTCATGCTTGATGTTGCTCATGTTCAATTAAGCTTCCGCAAAGTTTTAGGTAGATGTAGATCTAGTATTATGCTTTAGTACATTGCATATATCAGTTTGATCTGCAGGTGAAATTTCTACATGATATCAGTGAGCTAGCTGATTTATAGAGAAAATTCTACATGCTATCATAGCACAGGTGATCAAGGAAGAACAGTATACAAGAAGGGAGAAGTTGAAATTTGTGGTTTCTAAATATTGGATTGAGTTCTTATCACATCTATTTCACTGATGGCATTCTATGGTTTGAGACTCGAATATGCCCTTGATGGCAGTTTGAATTATATAGCTTGGAAGGATCGCATGGAGGCAATATTAGAAGATAATGGCCTTAAGGACTTCATTGATGAAGAAGTCACGAAGCCGACTAATGCTACTCAACTGGTAGAATGGAAGAAGTGTGTGGCTAGAGCAAGGAGAATCCTCCTGGAGGGAGTTCGAGATCACATTGTCTCGAGCCTCCATGGGAAGGAGACTTTGTTTTCGATGTGGAAAACATTGAAAGATATTTATCAAAATAGCAGTGATTAGAGGAAGCTAGCACTGAAGGACAACCTTCGAAAGATCAAGTGTGAAAAGGATGACACAATCTCTATGTATCTGAACAAGCTCACCTCATGTAGGGATGAGCTTGGAAGTGTAGGGATCGTGACAGATGATGATGACATGGTGAGTCTTGCACTCCTCGGTCTTCCTAAGAGCTAGCGTAGCTACCAGGACTCGGTTAATGGAAGAGAAAAACTGCTAGATTGGGAATGACTTTGGTTGGATTTGATGCAGGAGGAGATAAGAAGAAGCACCAGAGATGGTTCTTCATCCATGGACAATGAAGAAAACTGTGCCTTAGCAAGTAAGGCAAAGAAGGGGAAGGAGAAGATTTCTCTTTCCGAGTCCAGTTCTTTCCATGGTGGGAATAAGTTTGACAAATTGAAAGTGTGATGCTTTCGTTGTCATGAGGTGGGCCATTTTGTTACAAATTGTCCACTGAGGAAATCCAAGAAGGGATCTGGGGAAGGATCTGAAGGTGAGGCACTTGCTTCACAGTTCGAGTTGGATTTCACACTCTTCGCATGCATGGTTTCATCCATGGTGGGAAGTGGTTGGTTTCTTGACAGTGGAGCTTCTTTCCACATGACCGGAAACAAGAGTTTGTTCAATACTTTCAAGGAGAAAGATCTCCAGATACTCATAGCGATGCGTAATGATGAAAAGTATAGTGTTTCAGGTGTAGGCATGGTTATTTTTCAGAGGGAGCATGGAGCTCGCCTTACCTTGACTGATGTCAAGTATGTACTAGGACTGAAGAGAAACTTGGTGTCGATCGGATGCTGGAAGACAAGGGCTATGATGTAGTCTTCAGTAAGGGAAAGGTTTTCCTTAGACACATCATCACTAAATAGGTGAAGCAGATTGGTTCATAGGTCAAGAACATGTATGCTCTTGAGGTTCAAGATGCATGCAAAGCCTTGAGCAGCAAGGCAACTGATGGAGACTTGGTGGTTGAGAGGGAGAGTATATTACCTCTCAACATGCAATGCCAGAAGAAGTCTCAGAAAATTGTGGAGGAGTCACGATTGGTGCAGCAGCTTCAGGAGGTTGTGGAGCAGCCACAACAGGCGAAGGTGAGAGGAGATCAAGTAGAGACATCTACTCATGCAAAGACCTATAGTAGGGGGAAACTTCGAGCCAGGTGGGCAGAGGGATCACATGCATCCATCCCTCCAGGTAGGAGGTGGGGTGACGTCGAGTGATCGTCCCAAGGAGGAGGGGCAGGATCCTTGAGGTACCCAACCTCTTTGATTCGAATTTGCTACGGGAGCCACGGTGAGGAGTAGCAGAACTGGCTGATTGGGTAGAGATAGATGCGGATGGAGCGGCAGAGAGAACTACAGTGTAGGGAATCCCAAGGCAACGCAGAGCTAGTAGGCTGCAGTAATGCGAGAGGCACAAGTGTGTTGCACAGTGCAGGGTAGCATAGAGAGGTGTGCAATAGTGCGAGATGCATGGAGATGTTGTAGTAGCGCAGAGGTCAAAGAGGGAGCACATGTCAGCAGCAGGTAGAGCTTCAACATTAGAGTATGTTTCTAGCCCAACAGAGAGGTTAGTTGGGAGTTTTTTTTGTTCCGAGAGTTGCTGGAGCAACCACACATGGTAGAAGTGTTGCATGCAGAACATTCCGAAGGTATAATATCGGGTTCAAGAGGAATCCTTTCTTGTTGAGAGGGAGCGTTGAAAATGGCAACAAGAAATTGCTAAAATTAGAAGTGCTAAAAATAGCAGTTTGGGTACCAGTGCTCGATTGGGCAACAGGGAATGAAAAATGGAAGTGCTAAAAATAGAAGTTCTATTTTTAAGAGTTCAGGATGGATTCCTATTTTAGTCAGTCCCTAGACTAGAAATAGGAAGTAAAATTCGAATTTGATATTAACAACAGTTTGTAAATTAATTAATTAATTCAATTTGAGTTAATTAGTTAAGGAATTATGAACTTGAAGTCTATGGGAAGACATGCAACAACTTCTCCTTTGATTGATGGATTTAACCATCAGTTAAAAGATGATGATGAGTTGTAATTATGAGTTGTGATTAGTTGGCTTAATTAACTGAGTCAAGTCCAGTTAGATTAATTTAACAAGTTGTTAAATTAATGAGATTCAGTTTGTTAATGCTTGCATGCATGTAACAACTGGTATTTTCAAATAACTGAAGATTCACTCATGGATAACTCATGCATGTAAGTTCAGACAGAGACCCAGTTGAGATTAGATGGAGGGACAGTGTACTATCAGTTGCTAGGATATTCCTTGTGAATATTCCTTGCATGCAGAAGGAATATTATTCCTTATGGATTGCGTAGTTAGACCTGAGGTTACAGTAGGTATGATGTGGCCAATTCACACATGTTATGACATTGGACCCAATCAAAATTGCGCAAGGAAATAGGAGCTTGGAGGACTTGTGTAGCCTATATATTCAGGCCTAGGTAGTCCATGAGCTTGATCATCAGAGTACAAAGAGAGCAGGAGAGCTTTTGAGCTGATTCTTTTTGTATGTTGTTGAGGATTTCCACTTGATTGATAATACAGAGATGGGGTTTTAGGCTGGTGCTTTCCCTAGGTTATATCTTCTGTGTTATGGTTGATTACTTCTCATTCTCATTTATATCTGTTCATGCTTGATGTTGCTCATGTTCAATTAAGCTTCCACAAAGTTTTAGGTAGATGTAGATCTAGTATTATGTTTTAGTACATTGCATCTATCAGTTTGATCTACAGGTGAAATTTCTACATGATATCAGTGAGTTAGCTGATTTGTAGAGAAAATTCTAGAAAAACTTCAAAGGAAGGTGATTGGTCAAGTTTTCTTGTGTTTTGGCCAATAAAAATGCACCCGATACATACGTAAGCCTGGGTTGACGCACGGGGTTTTGTCAAAGTTTATTATAATTAAAATGGTTTAATCATTATTAAAGCTTCTACAGAGAAATTCAGTAGCTAAACAACAGAGCTGAAAAGCTGGCAGTTATCATTATTGTCTAACTTCCGTTACTTCCTGTTATTCTATATTCTTTACAAGGAGGTGTCTTTTACCCTCTGTGTAATGTTTTGTAAATTTTTTTACTCTAGACAGTTAGGAAAATAATTAAGCAGTTTGATAGTTTTGGTGATCACCAACTGTCTTGTAAGGTATAAAAAGAGGTAAATTTAGAAATATGGGGTTCAAATTTTGGAGAACCTAGAGACTAAGCTACTGAATTCCTGATACAACTGTTGATTAATGAAGAATCAAAAGTTTTCCATATGTTGTTGGGTATGATTTTGTCTTTCCTCTGTTATGTGTCATCTTATGTTTTCTTCCTTTGAGTATAGTAATTGAAGCTGCAGGTCTTTATTTGCCTATGTAAATAAAGTTAAATTCCTTAAAGAGCACTCCTATACTTGAAGTTCCCACCTCTGCAATTCTTCTAAGTTACAGATAGTAGTTTCTTTATAAAACAACTTATTATCCACAACTTCTCCTAGTGCAATAGATAGTAGATCCTGTGTTAAACAACATATTATATATGACTTATTCAATCTTTCTTCATTCATCATTTATATTCAAAAATAAAACGGCATTCTGATGTTATCATGTCACCTAATTTTTGAGTATCAAGAACCAAATTTCCCAGGTCTTTCATTTGAGAACGCAAAATATAATTGAGTGACAAACAAGTGACAATCTTTGTAATTATTAATGCCTTAAACACAATTTCTATACAGCCAGGAAATTGGTTTCTTAAGGTACAACATTAATTGGCGCCGTTGCCGGGGAGAGAAGGCAGGAGCACTTTTCCCTGGGTTTTCAATATTTTCCTCTGGTTGTTCAATGAGGAGGAAATATTTGGCTATTTTGAATAAAAGAAATAAAAAGTGACTCCACAAGAACAAGAACCACAACCTGCAAAACAATTGAATAAGAACACTTTTCCCTGGGGTTTATTAAGTTAGAAGTTGATTCTTGAGGGTGACAAGTTTTAGCAATTGGTAATACATTCATACCTTTGATCTTCACTTTGAAGTTTTCTTCTCTAGGATTTAATGGCTATCCCTTCATTCTTAGTCAATAAATTTGGCCCACTAGATTTTACTGGGATCACTGGCTATCCTCATCATATGCCTACATTTCATGAGTGGAATGAGTATCTTCCAAGATTAAGTGGAAATGAATATGAAGATCCAGTTCAGCACCTCCAAGAGTTTCATGAATGCATGGAACAGTAGAGCATCATTCATGAAGATGTGAAGATGAAGTCGTTTATGTTTTCTTTGGACCAAGAAGCTAGGTTTTGGTACAAGTCCCTACCTCGTTCAAGCATTTCATCTTTGAAATATTTCCATTCAATATTCAATTCTTTTTGTGGAACTTCTTATGCACACAAGTTTCTTTTTGAAGGTTGTTGTGAATATTATGATTCTAAATAAATTTTAAAATCCCATGATAATCCTACTGAAGAAACTAATGATCATATTGATAATATATCAAGAATTCAAAGAGGTTATAGCCAAATTAATTATGAGCAAGTCTCTGGAAGCAAAGAACTATCATTTTCTCAAAGTGATGTGGAAAAGTTTATAAATGAATTTTCTTTAATATCCTCACAAGAAGAGAATTGGTTGACTATGTTCCAAGAAAATCAAGAGAGTATTCAAATGGATAAAAGTTCAAACATGCATCAAGAATTTCTGCCCAACCATCAAGAAGAGGGAGAAATAAATGAGGAACAAGAAGAAGGTCTTCAAGTTCATCAGTTGGGTGTTGAACATAGAGAAAGAAACCGACAAGTGGGAAATGTTGGACAACAATATATTGAGCCATTTATCATAGCAAAAGAGGCTATCTTATGTAAAAAGAAAGCTGATAAAGAGAGTGTATATCATTGCATTGAAGAACACAATGATTCCCATGGATCAGATGTAAAAAATCTATTTGAAGTTGGCCATATGTCATATAGTGATGTGAAAAAATTTGTTTTTCTTCTTGAGGTCACAATTACAAATTATTTTCAATCAAAGCTCAGAGATGAAAAGTGGAGACATAAAAGTGACATAGATCATTTTCTTAAAGGTGTTGTTGATTGTTCTATTGAGCATGTCATCCCAATAGAAGGTCTATTCGAGCAAGAACCTTCATACATAGAGACTTTCTTTTTTGGAGCTGATTAGGACCATACTTTTTCTTATACTTTTGAAGATACCGTGGAAGCTTACATGGAGAAATTTATTAATAGCCTACACATACCATATTGTGGATATATTCCTGATTTTTGTTGTGAGCTGCCCTTATGCATAGTTTATTTTTTGTTTAGGATGAATTGTATTTTCAAAATTCATTGGTAGAATGGTTCTAGATCAGGCACTCAAATGCTAACCTGGTACCATTGGAAGATTGACTTCACCTGATGAACATCAGTCATGCACATTGGTAGGAACCTGTACCTAAATAAGATCAGGTGTTGAGTATTTGGTTTCCATTTGCACTTCTTTAGTTTAATTTTAGTGGATAAATAAGCATGACTATCCCAGTTGGAAACCGGTTTGCAGAGGTTTCAGACTTCAAGAATGTTGGGTTTCAGTTTTTCAAATTTCAGGGGTTTTAGAGTTCTGGACTCCCTGCCCAATTAAGGCTACTAATCTACGATTCTCAACACCTTGCTATCAAAGCATAAGCATCCAATTATTATAGATACCTGAGTGAAATCAGTGTGCAAATGCCATAATATTTAAATTGATTAAGCAATATATGACTTCATGCCAGAGGTGAAGGCACTGATCTGCAGTTCTTAGTGCTTATGTGATAAAAGCACTATCCCCAAGTGGAGCCAGATGTTGTAGCTTATATTGTGATTTAAGCCTTATTTTCAGTTTTATCACGAAATGAAAGAAAAATCAAAAGAAATGGAAAATCAAACCTTGTTTAAAGGTCGTGCAGGTTTAAGAGGTGTGATCAAGCGATAGCTTAATGACTATGATGAGGTGTGCTGTGGGAAAACAACAAGTCTGAAGGTTAATTAAGGCTCAACCCTGCAGTTGACCGTGACGTGAGCATGGTTGACCACAACGTGTGGCCTAAAATCATTGCGGGGGTTCATTCTCAATGTAGTTCCCTTATATGCTTTACCCTTGTAAAGTCTAAGAGAATTGAAGTATTTTGTTTGATTTCAACAAGTTAACTTGAATGGGTTTTGTTTTGGAAATCCAATGCGATGGTGTACCTGCGAGAAGATCTGGGCCGTTGATCGATAAGCCACAGATCCAATTGTAATTGCACAAGTCAGCTAGAACGGTTTTGTTTTAGAAATTCGATGCGAAGGTATACTTGCGAGAAGATCTGGGTCGTTGATCGATAAGCCACTGAGCCAACCTCAATCGAGCGACAACTTATCGGACGCGAAAGTATATATAATGTAGTTCAATCTTGCTGAAGTCCAGGTTAATCTCAGCTGTCCATCCAAAAAGACGGGATCCAATGGATATCAGGCGAAGAAATGATCGGGTTTTAGCACTAAAGTCAGACCTGATAGATTATTAACTGGTGATATTTATTTCCCATAGGGTCCGTATGGGAGTCAACAGAGCATTGAACATGCAGACTCGACAAGATTTATTTCAAACGAGTTTAAGATCTCATGGGTTCCAGAGGATCAGACCATTGATTGAACGAATGACTGGACAGCTCACACACAGTTAAGGCAGACCCGACGGGTTTATGAATCAAATTGTTAAATCTTTTCAGTTTTGTGGCAAACTAATGTTTCACGTAAAATAACCAATTCTGATGTTTAAGTGAGACAATTAGAATTAGCAATGGATGACTAAAACTTCAAAGGAAGGTGATTGGTTGAGTTTTCTTGTGTTTTAGCCAATCAAAAAGTGCCCGATACATATGTAAGCCCGGGTTGATGCACGGGGTTTTGTCAAAGTTGATTATAGTTAAAATGGTTTAATCATTATTAAAGCTTCTACAGAGAAACTCAACAGTCAAACAACAGAGCCGAAAAGCTAGTAGTTATCATTATTGTCTAACTTTCGTTACTTCCTGTTATTCTATATTCTTTAGAAGGAGGTGTCTTTTACCCTCTGTGTAATGTTTTGTAATAATTTTTACTCTAGACAGTTAGGAAAATAATTAAGCAGTTTGACAGTTTTGGTGATCACCAACTGTCTTGTAAGGTATAAAAAAGGTAAATTTAGAAAGAAGGGGTTTGAATTTTGGAGAGTTTGGAGACTAAGCTACTGAATTCCTGATACAACTGTTGATTAATGAAGAATCAGGAGTTTTCCATACGTTGTTGGATATGATTTTGTCTTTTCTCTGTTATGTTTCATCTTATGTTTTCTTCCTTTGAGTATAGTAATTGAAGTTGTAAATAAAGTTAAATTCCTTAAAGAGTGCTAATATACTTGAAGTTCCCATCTCTGCAATTCTTCTAAGTTACAGATAGTAGTTTCTGTATAAAATAACATATTATCTATAACTTCCCCTAGTGTCACAGATAGTAGATCATGTGTTAAACAACATATTGTCTACGACTTATTCAATCTTTCTTCATTCATCATTTATATTCAAAAATCACATGGAATTCTGATGTTATCATGTCACCTAAGTATTGAGGATCAAGAACCAAATTTCCCAGGTCCTTCATTTGAGAACATAATATATAATTGAGTGACAAACAAGTGACAATATTTGTAATTTTTAATGTCTTAAGCATAATTTCTATACAACCAGGAAATTGGTTTCTTAAGGTACAATACCGTCCATCTTGTGTTTCCCATTTTGGCCTCCATTCATATTGTTCCCATCCCCTCCGGAGATGAGTCAGTTGTTGCCAGGTCAAACATGCACTTTATGCTCTCACAAGGGTAGTCGTCTGTTTGTCCCTCAGTCCCATTTCCCCATTATCCTTGGTGTTAGTCCATCTGTCACATTGCTATTTTCCCTCATGCTTTAGTTGAGGATCCTCATTGCCTCATCTATCGTGGGCCCTATTCTGTGGACATCAGCTCATTTATTCCAGAAGAATGGCCTAGAGGGTGGTGTATCTTGGTTCTAGCTTCCATTCTTGTTCGGTGCCTTGGATCGAGCAGAGGGTCTCATTATTTCCCTCTGACTTGGTTGTTCATGTTCGTAATCCATACACTTTATGGTCCAATGATGCAACAGATTGTACTAGTGATTCTAGAGTGTGTGTGAGATGTTTCAGACGTCATGACGGGGTGGCCCTTCAAGTAGCCCCCCACATGCCCATATGCATATCTATTATGCTACTGCTTCAGGTGTAGTTCCACAGAGTTGATGAGTTCTGTTCCTACTGATCGCAATGTTCATAGCATGCATGTCTCCTCCAGATGATCCATTCAGTTTTGTAGAGCCCTTCCTTGTTCAACAAGGCTTCTCTGGTTGTTCTACCCTCCATCCCACCCATTTTTTGAGGGAAGGGCCTTTGTATCTCATGTACTCAGATTTTATTGTATTCAGTCCTGGATCATGTTTTTTTCAGGTGGATTATGTATATGGGACACATTGTATTATTTTTTGGCTCTATTATGCCAGCATGTCATGTACTTCATTACTCAGTTTTATATTTATGGGCGAACCATTATTTTTGTACTAAGTTATCTCGGTGGGTATGGGTATGCCTCCCCCACCTCATTGAGGTCTAGTACCACAACATAAAAGGAGACTTGCATTAGTATCACCCCCTCTGTCCCTATCCTCTTTCAATTCAGCTTCATTGGTCTCTCTCTCTCTCTCTGACTTCCCTGTGTCATCTAGTGATTTTGTCTTTACAATGTACTTCGGTCATATGTTTTTCTCCTAACACTCATATGTTGGGGGGCAACCTATTATCACTAAAAAATTGATCATTTATGCTAATTTACTAGATGGATCGAAGTACACCATGTAAAGCCAATTTTAACATAGTAAAATTGCTTTCACTATGAGAAATTACCTAATAAATCACCTTTGTTAAGTAATTTATAGTTAAAACCATGAAGAATTATTAAATAAATCACTATTTATTTATTTTTCTTATAGGAATAATTAATTAAACCATTGTTTTATCATTATTCCTTGTCAAATTTGACCCAATCATGAAAAATAAACAGATAAATCATTATTTTATTTTTGTCTAAGAATAATTAATTAATCACTAATTGATTATTATTCTTTGTTAAATTTGACTAAATCCCTTAGAAATAATTAAATGAATCCTTATTTGTTTATTATTCCTTAACTAATTCCTTGAGATGATAAATAAATCATTTATTTATTTATTATTTCTAAATAAAAGATTAAACCTCCTAACCAAATATAATAAAATATTCCAAGTGGTTATTCCAATAATTGGATCAATAATATTTTATTGTTGCTCATTATTAGAGGATAACTCAATATTTTGTTATAAATAGGAGGGTTTTCCATTCATTATTCACTTTTGATTATTTTAATTGTTGCACTCACTGTTGTAGCTCTAATTATTTTCATTGTCGCACACCATATTTTTGTTGGGTTTATGCATTATAGAGGAGAAAGACTCTACACAAGCTGAAGGCGTTTGAGGATAGCCAAGAGCCCATCCCATAGAGGGGGACTGGTAACATTTATTTTTTCCCTTCATAGGTGTTATAATAAATTTATTCTTTACATATCTGGTTTCCATTGGATGATTCGAGTTATTACTCTTTTGTTTTGTTGTTTAACTATGATTGTGGCATAGATCCGGACTTTGGTAGGTTTTGTTTCTATCAGTTGTTGCAGATCTACAATGTTTAGCAGCCATTTATATTGTTGATATTGTTTGTCATCCACAATCTTAATTGGGTTCTTTTCGTACATCGTTGAGAACAAAACACTACAACAATCCACACTAGATGACTAAATCCATTTTGAAACTTGGTTCTTATACCCTGTATTTTTTGATAGTTTAGCTAGGGGAATTGGTATTTTAACCCTTTATATTTCTCTTTCAACATTGAAGGTTGTCAAAATAGTTTTATCAATTTGACTTGTTTCACCTGTTTGATTCAATGGTTGAATGATAGTTGTCTGGGTTTCAACAAATTTTATGTGAGGTTCATTTTGAATGGGACCTCTTGGAGGTCTACCAGGCCCTGCCCTAGGTCTAAGAATGTATCTTCTATTAATTCACCAATTAGGAATTTGGAGAAGGCCTGGTATTTATAAATTTGATTGTCTTCTTGATTTTGGGAATACTGATTCGAAGGGTAAGGAACAATAACATTATGTACAAATGTAGAATCAAAATTATTTATATCTTCGGAAATTAGAGGACCAATATTATCTTGTTGTTGTTCATCAATCATCAGAGGAGGTTGCATCTGTTGATCAGTGTTAGGCCTCTGTAAGATTTGAGTTTGAGGAGCTCTTCTAAATTGATTTTGTGGTCTGACAACAATTTGTTCTATGGTTCTAGGCTGAGTTTTAATCTTAGAAATCATATTAGATAAGGTTCTAAGTAATGATGTTATCTCATCTATTTTTTGATCATCATTTTTGGACTTTGAGGAAGATCCTTCCTCCCTAGCCCTCATTTATCTTTCAACATTTTTAGCCTTGGCTTTGAGTTTAGATGAAGTTGATATATTAGGCTCAACTTCTATAACGGTAGTTTGCATATCCTGAAGGGTAGGATATATCCTTTCCCTCAGCATGACTGCAAAGTCATAATAAAAGGCTTTGGAAAACCTAACCTTTGTTGTTGCAACAGGTGGTTTACAATCAGGAGGCATTTTGTGGTAGATTTTATTGAATCATTTAATGAAATCTGCCACAGGTTCTCCATGATTCCTCTTGACATGTTCAAACTCAGTAAGGTAGTAAAATGCATCCTTTTTGACACCCCATTGATTCTTGAATATAGTAGTTAAATCATTCCAGGACTGAATTGAATCATCCCTCAATTGCCTAAACCATATCCTAACATTTGCCTCTAAATATTGAACAAATAAATGCATGTATACATCCTCATGCTCTATATTCATATTATCTACAAAATCTAGGAATGCAGCTAGATGATCTTCTGCAAACAAGCTAGTTTCACCATTAAACTTGGGTAAGTGTTTCAAATACCCATTAGGAAAATTGTTTAATTGGTTGGAAAGCTATAGGGCAGCATGTCTAGCTTGGTTTATAGGTCAAAATGCCATATATAAAGATGAAGAAGAAGATGATTTAGTAGAAAAGGTTGGAGATGATGTAGTGTAGGATGATGAGGTAGGTGGTGAAGCAGTGGGTGAAGATGGAGGTGTAAATGTGGGAGGAGGAGAATGGGAAAGAGGAGGAGATCTAAAAGTTTTCAAAGGTGTTTTTATTACCAAATTTTGAACCTCTTTTTCAACCTGCTCTTTACTTTCAAACAATGGGTTTGAATATATAGAGAAGGTTTCTTCAGGTTGGGGAGAAGTGGATGGGAATGTATAATGAGTGGGGGAGATAAAATCAGTTGGTTTTAGCTCCTGTAAATGTACATCTAGTTCTTCCTTTGACTTGGGAGAATATGAAAATATTTCAAGAAGTTTGTAAGATTCCAAATATTGGGCTAATAAAGCTGACTACAAATCAACTCTTTTAGATAAAAGTTCTGAAACCCTAGGTGTTAGATCAACCAAATCTAATTGGGATGGAACAGAGCTAAAGGGATCAAAAGCTGGAATATCTTTAGGTTGTAATGGTATAGAAGAAGAAGCAGAAGCTTCAATTCTTCTTCTAAACAAGTCCTCTTTTACCAGTCTCTCAGGATCAGATAAAGGAGATATAATTTGAGAGTCAGAGTGAGATCTGGTATGTTTTGAAGGAGCCAACTTAGTCAAGTGGAGTCACCAGGTGAATGATTTTTAACCTACAATTTCTTTATTCACCTTAAAGAAAAAGTTTTTAATCATTATGCCAGGGAAAATAGTTCAATTTTCGCTCCCCGACAATGGCGCTGGTCTGATGTTGTCCTCTGAGATGATTCTAGGTCAGGTAGTCATGCCAGAGCATCTAAAATATTTTTTTGGTTTTAAATTTTATGGATGAACAATGATATGAATTATTGAAAACAAGTGTTTAAACCTTATCAGTTACTAAGCTAGATGAAAGGGATGTTATTTTGTCTAGCTATAATTAAATTGATTTAAAGTGAATGAAAAGGAGAATATTGATGAAGTATAACTTGCTAAATATTCAGACAAAATATTTGATTGATTATAAGAAAAGAATACAACCAAACAAGGTTTCCTCTAGAATAAAATATATTTAAACGAATGCATATTTGTGTAACAATTAATTAATATATGGGAGTTTAACACATAGTCTTATAAGATAGTATCTAGTTATTACTGATAACTTCACACGCGATTTAAGACTGATTGATACTCAGTATGATCTTACTCATATCTCTACATAAAGACTTAAATATATGAAGCAATACATAATGAAATAAGCACATATGAAAACTTACAAGAAGACAGAACTATAGTAGGAAAATTTAGAATCCTTTCATTAGCTTTGCAAATCTCCAGCTCGGTTGCAATTTCGTTCTCAATGCTCGAAGGAGGAGTTATTTATACAAAAGTTCTACTAGATATTTTCAAAACAAATTTACAAAACTAGTACAAAATTGTAGGAATTTCAAAACTGCTAAGTGCTGGCACTATCCTTTAGGAATCTGTTGATGATGTGGTCCCCAAAACGTGTTGCCCATTTGTCCTTTAGTTGTTGATGAAAGTTACTCAATAACTTCACACAAGTGATCCCATCATTCTTCACTTGGTATGGC
>APFE031160166.1:59335-71561 GCA_000404065.3 Pinus taeda
AAGGAAAAGGCTTGGGTGTTAATGGCCAAGAAATTGTCAACCCCATCAAAGTAGAGGAATTACTGTGTTGAACAGGACTTGGGTATGTCAGAAAGGATGTTGGGGAATGTGCCATGATAGTTAGCGAACCACCAACAACAGATGATGAGCAACCCTCATCAGTTCTTTCCAAATCGATAGAGGAGGTAAAAGATGTTTATTTATTTTAGTTTCATCGTCACATAGGATGATTTCTATTGGAGAATTGGAGATCCCAATTACAGTGACAAAAATGAGGCTCCTTATCAGGACGAAGAACGAGGAGGAAGAAGAACTTGGTGTTAATAACCAAGGCATAACTCAACCATTGGAGGTTATGCAGAGACCTCAATTTGCAGGATCAAGATACACTAAAGGAGAATGCTCGAAGGTGACAGAATCATCCGAGATCGTCGAAATGGTCGAGGAAAGAGAACGATGGAAAAACAACCCCATCATCCCCTGGTAGTTTCCATTGCAAGGAAAGAGCTTAGGCAAGTTCTCATCGCCATACTTACACCAGAGACAACAAGGAATGGTATAACCACTTTCGACATACGAATGTTCATTTCGATTATGATCATGTTGTTAATGATGAATGAATAACATGGCATCGAAAAACATGCACCTTTTGTGGATTACATAACCATACATTTTCTAAGTGTTGGAAAAGAATGGCAACACACAAAAGGATGAGGCATGAAAAACCCTCTCAACAACAGGTAAAGAAACATGTTAAGCAAATATGGAGGAAGAAAACCTATTGCATTCATTGTGAGAGAAATGGCCATCAAAGAGCCACTTGTTGGAGGCTCCATCTAGAGAAACACCTTAAAGACAAAGCGTCGGTGCATGAACTAGGTGAAACAATTATTCGACAAGCAAAATCCCCACAAGGTGGCGACCCATTCACATTAATAAGTGAAAAATGGTTTCTAGACATGTTAGCATTTCATGGTTGTGCTTTTGTAAATCATTTGTTGCATTTTAAAATGTAAAAGTGATGATGTTTTCCATCACTTGTTCAACAACAATAATGTCTGGTCTTATTTTGAGTAGCATGATAAACTGTGAAACTGATGTCGTGTTTCCATCACTTGTCAAAACAAACAGTGTTTGGCCTTATCTTTGTAAATAATGTGTTGCAGTGATGATGTGTTTTCCATCACTTGTTTAGCAACAATGATATGTTGGCCTTGTTTTTGTAGCTGGAGTATTGCATCCCTCTTGTTGTAAACTTGACCACCGAGTATGTGTTATAAACTCATGGCAAGTGTGGGACACCTGGGTCATTAGTTGGTCATGCAAGTCAAGCATGTAAATTGCAAAACAATGTACTACAGGTTGCAGAGCTTGCAGGTGTCGGCTCATCGCTTAAGGTTCCGAAGAACAAAGATGAAGGGGATGGAAGAGAGACCTTTCAGGACGTTTGAAATGTAGACAAGGTACAAAAAAGTTGAAGATTGTTTTTTATGCCTTTGGAGGACCAAAACCTCCTCAGTGGGGAGGATTAATCCGGGTGGCTCCAGGGACACACAGGACAAAGAGGGCTTATGGAAGCTCAAAAATCAAAGTGATCATAATGCTTTCAAACAAGAACCAAAGCGTAGATCCCGTTGTCTTGATCACAGCAGTGTGAACGGTTCATCAACCCGAGTCCAGATGAGGAAGATAGAGGCAGTCAAAGTTGGGTTGACTTTTTACTAACTCAATAGGCTTAAGGAGGCCACAATTTGGATACAATACGGCCACCATATTCTGGCCAACCAGGGCCGAATTTCGAGCGAAATTGTTGCCTTGATAAAATGTCTCCTTTGGCCAATTTTCGGATTTTTTTTTAAAATGGTCCTATTATTATTAAAAAAATAAAAAAAAAATATATATTTATTTATTTTGGGTGGCGGGCCACCAACCCTGCCACCCCCCAACCCCCAATTGTAACCCACCATACCATATACATGAATTCAGTTAGTGTGAGGTCGGCGGGGATTGAACCCGCCCAGCCCACATGGGCTGGTCCCCACCGGGTGGCCCCATGAACCTCCCCATTTAATGGAACTAACCAACCCAAATTTAATATATTCCCAAACCAAAAAAATTCCGTATACAAATTAACCATGCCCATTTAATGCGTAACCTGACCACGTTATTTTTAAAAAATACAAAAAAAAGGGTTCTATGTTGTATTTGGTTCCATGGGGAGTTGAACCTGGAACCACCTCGTGCAAGTGGGTCGGACTTAACCACTAGGCCAAATGGCCTTCATTGCAATGTCTGCCTAAGTTTTGATATATATACCTAGTTTTTTTTACTAATGCAGGGGGCGGGGGTGGGGGGGGGACCATGGAGGAACGGAGGAGAGAAAATGCGGATCGAGGCAATTTCTTTTAATTAATTAATTTGTAGGATGGAACTAAGAGCCCAGAGAAAAGGCAGGTGGAACCATGATGCTTGAAATTTTCTCAAGTAGGTAATTTTTCTCCATGTCGAAATATAGTCAAGTTTATAGTCGTTTTTCACGGTTTTCCGCAGGGATTGTAATTGCGAGGTCAGCATCACCTTTTGAATTGCAGATTTCTAGTCCATCTATGGAGCAGAATCTTTGAGGAATCTAGGGGGAATTTAAAAGATTCCTTGAGCCCCAGATTCCCAATTTCTTAGAATTCAGAAATCTGATAGTCGATTTTGCACTATTCAACACCACAAATTTGATGGTGTGTTTAGATTTTTCATTCGCTCATTTCATTTTCTAGCCACTTTTCTAAGTGGAATGCACGTGTTAGCATTTATGTGCGAGCAACCATTTCCATGTGATTGATGTCGTGAGATTGATGGCACGAACAGCTTCAGCAGTTTGACATCTACTTCTTCGGATGGCCCCTGGGTGTAAGATATATGCAGTGTGTTCATGTACTTCTTTTGATATGCATTGTGCTGCACAGACCCCTATTTGATGTTGACGAGGCATCTTGTTTATTACTTGTTTTCATGATTCCTGCTTGATGTGATGCGAAATCGTCTATGTGATGTACTTGTTGTCATGATTTGTCATGTTATGTTTTGAGATCCCTTTGTTGTATGTTGATGGGATACTCAGGTTGTTGTCATGCATGTTTTGCTTTGAGATACCTCTTATGCCATGTTGGCGGGATGCTCATCATGCATGAGTTTATGTCATACTGATAGGAATCCTTTTGACTGAGAGTTCTTGTAGCGGAACATCTCTTGGAGCCACTCCTACGTGAGGGAATTTTCCTTGTATGATAGCGACATCACCTCTTATGTACATCATCATTATTGACAACACTTAATGCAGTAGCCTACACCATCTTGACACTGGGGCCTGGAGACGTAGTCCCTCCTGGACGAACTCCATTATCAACGGCTTATGTTATTTTATGTTGTTGATGATTGTCATGTTCCTCTTCTTTATAGCATGCATATGTATTCAATTATGTTCTTTTAAAAATGCAATTTAACACATGATGAAAGTAAAAGGTCTTGGAAGGGTCCTTCATTACACCTAGACTTGGATCAATGGATCATATGACCAGGTAAAGTTGGGTTGGAAACCCATTTATTTCAATATAGCATATGCCTCTAAACTAGCTAATTTGGTGTTACAGATGAATGATCCAACCTATGCCTTTATCTTGAACTATGATCTCCTCTTCCCTGAGATGAAATGGAGCTCATCCATGTTCAGCATCTGTCTAATATATTCTAGAGAAAAAATTCTCATTGGAACATATTTTGGAAACTTATATGGATCCAACTTGCAGCCATATACTTTGATCTCTGTGTAGTTCTGGTAAAGATACCAGTCTCCAATTCTTACTTGATCACTGAGGTGCAAAATCCTTTTAATTTCTGTGTTGATTATAGGTTCACTCTAACTGCTGAGAAGCTGTGCAACTGGGTGAATGAAAAATTCTATGAAGTCTGAGAAACTAAACTCAGTTGAGTTCTTTCTAATCAATGAAGTCCAGTGAATAATTGCTTCATTCTCTTGCTGGTCATCCTACTTGTGCAAAACAATAAGCAACATGTCTCCTTGCTGAAAAAGAAAAATATGAAATAGGATAGTGGAGTATTTAAATACTCCTTCAGTAGTGAGGTCCATCAATTTCTCATGCATAGCTTCAACCAAAAATTAATTGTAGTTATACATGAAGGAAGGCTTATTTTCTTTGGAAAATATGGACAACTAGCCTAGGATAGCTTCATCTACCCATTGGTATGATTGATAGCATACCAAGAAAGAAATGAGGGAAATTATATGCTTGTCTCTTTCAGGGAACATAGATGTTAGGTAAGGAGGACTTTTGTTGGGGAGTTCAGCATCTTCAGGGAGAAAGATCTCAAAGATTTGAGCTCTCTGAGGGAAGGTTAACTTGTGTTATAGGTCAATTAGGGCTATAGTAGAGAAAAATATAAGGGAGTCACTATCAGGTATTAGAAGAATTTTGTTTATAGTTTTTGCAGAAATAGTTATCAGAATGTCTCCATTCTAAGCTACAACTATTCTCTGTAAGGGATTATATTTGGATTGGCACCAGATAACTAGGTTAGGAAAGGAATAAGTATGGGGAAACATGTACAAGGGTAAATTGGATTCCCAAAGGTTTATTTCATCCTCAGAATCAAAGTAAGTATGCTTCAGCCAATTGTGCAATTCCAACATGTCGAATTCCCTCTCAATGTCTGCAATTTTAAAGTATTGGTAAGCTAATGACATATGGTCCAAGTCTAAGGAATAAAAGGCCTTTAGGGTTTCCTGAGTTGTAGAGGGGCTGGCAGAGGGCTTGTCCTTTTTCTTGGGGGCCATGATATAGCAAAGATGTAATGTTGAATAACAGAAAGATGCAGAAGTAGCTAAGAAGATACTTCCAGTTATAGGCTCGGCTTAACATAGAATTTGTAGAAAGAACAGTGAATAGAAACAATGAAAGAATAGTAGAAGAAAGGAAAATGTAATGGGGGAAATGGATATTTAATAGTGATTTAGGATGATCGTTACATTAGAGGTCGTTGTTGATCACCTAATCAGAAAATTAATGCATTAAAGGGAAGGAAGAGCAGAAACGGGAGGGAATTAATAGGGACAATGGATACACAAGAACAGTTAGGAGATATTGGGTGAGGGCATGTGGCATCGAGTGATTGGAGGAGGATGGCATGGGAGAAGTGACTGTTGGCGCGGTATCGGGAAGCGTGGGAGTGTGGATGGTGGATGGCGGAGGGGGGGGGGTAGTGGTAAGTGGTTTGGAGCGAGGGGGGTGCGAAGTGTTGAGGGAGAAACATGTAGGCAAGGGGCCTGTTCAGGTAAAACCATTTTTCACACCCCCCCTCACTGTTATCTCATTTCGTAGTGAGGGGGTGCGAAGAGCTTCCCCATTCTTGATCTGGGTGGGGAGGCCAATGCCCGTTAATCTTCGCCTGATATTTAACACTTGTCGACAAAAGAATATTTTCGTTTATGACTTTCGTTTAAAATCATTAGAAACATATTTATTTACAATAATTAATCACCCTTTTAAGGAGGTAATTAAAAACTAATGAAAATTAATTTAACTAGAGCATGTTTAGACTAGCTATCCCCTTTAAAGTATTTAACTAATCTAAATGTAATTTAACACAACTTTAGGCCAATTTTTAAGAATATTAGGCCTTTTGTTTTCCCTAATCTATTATAAATTCTAATTTTCAACCAAGATTAAACTGTTTGGTTGAATTTCTTCTCTAGTTTAGAACAAAAATTTAAATGGTCAAAGATTAAACAGTTTGATTCAGATTGGAAGAAAAGGTTGTGGCATAAAAAAAAGCCGCACACAAACCTTTATTATTACAAATGGAATTTATTCATGAAGTGGCATTTAAACAAGCACACTTATACAAATATTTTGATTTTCTTTTGATGGGGTTCTATTTCATCTCTTTTTATTTTCTATTTTTTTATTTATATTTTTTCATTTTTTCTTTATTTTTTCATACCCTCTTCTATAAAATAACAACTAACTTATAAAAAATAAAGCATGTTACAACAGGTGGTTCTCGTCTTTAACCTTCCTCTAATACCAATTTGTTGGAAAGGAAGAGGAGCCAAAACAAAAATTTCACACAAACCATAGGAGTTGGTGCTCTTCTCTATTGATCACACAAAACTTGATTATTACAATGAACTTGATGAGGGGTATTTGAACCTTTTCCGACTAATGACTCACCTAAAATAATTTCACATGTACACACACTCTAAATTTGACTTTTACAAAAATATGACTTAACTCAAAATCACTCGACTTGACTCAGTTAACTGACTCTCCAAATTTAACCAACTCTTGCAAGAGAGAGTAATTAAAATTTCCAACATCCCCAACGTTTGATATTAAATTATTCCCCTTAGTCTCTTCTCTATGGGATGGATATTGGTCTATCTTTTCTTCACAACAAGCATTTAGTATCTTGTCGACTATGTCTGGTATGAGTTTTGGGGTTTTCTTCAGAACGAAACATTGGGCACCATCCACAGTGGTCTCCCATTCATTTTATATTTATTTCTTCTAGTCTATGAATATTAGCCATGTTCCAACTGTTGTAGTGAAGGGAGTCTCTATGAGTCTTGTAGACACCCTGGGGACTTACGACATTGGGGAATTACTGCCTATGCCTAAATTAGGGGCTCCTCATACCATATCATGTCATTCATATTTCCCTATTCATATATTTATTAAAAGCATAAGTGGAAAGACAAAAGTATTTTGGGTTCATGAATCTTCTTTAGTTACATCCCTTACGTTATTAATTCAAGACAGATGGGGATTTCCTATAAGTATCCAGTCACTACATTTTGTAGGGAAGATATTGCAAGACCCACTGCTTCTAAAAGACTTCAGTATTGTTAAAAAACTCAATAGTGATTTTTACTTCAATATTGTTAAAAACCCAACAATGATTTTGAATCTCAAGCTTTGTGGAGGAGAAAATCATGCCAAGTCATCAAATGTACCGGAAGTATCCTCAACGATGTTGTTCAAGTGAAGGCCTCTATAGCCATAGGGAAAGTTATGTCATCCATAGATCATACACAAAATTTCCCTCAGGGTCCATATATTGTGGACCAGATGGAACAAGTTCTATCTATGGAAGTAAAAAACAAGCAGGTCTATGAACTATTCTCTACATTAGAATCTAAAGCTATCATATGAAAATTCAACAGTTTCTGACCAAAACCATAAGCTTTCCATTAGTGTGTTTTCTCTACTTGGACATTGAATTGTGATATTTACCTATGTTCCAAAGGTTTCTTTATTGTACAATTTAATACACAAAATGAGTTGGATTTTGTACTAAATGAAGGACCATGTTTCTTGGGTAATGTAAGGCCATCCATTACACCATGGTTTCCAGGCTTTGATGCAACCTTCATGGTGGTCACTTCCATGCCAGTTTGGTTAAGGCTTCCAAACCTACCCCTCCCTTTCTGGCACCACCAAGTTTTTGAAGTTGTTGGGAACAAATTTCGGAAATTAAAAAAAATGGATACGGAGAGAAAAAAAGAAGGAATATTCACCTTTTCTCATATTTACGTGGAGATTGATCTCAGTAAATGATTATTAGACCACATCATCCTAAAACACAACAACGTTTTGTGGACACAAATCCTTGATTATGAAAATATGACCTTCAAATGTTGTGTGTTCTTTCAAACAGGTGACCTTCAGAACACATGTCCTTTTGCGAAGAAGATCTCAAAAAAGAAAAAGAAGCAGCCACACAAACCGAAGGATGGCAGTTCAATGATCCCCCCCCCAAAAGAAGAGGAGGGGGATCTTCACGACTAGTAGCTTGTTCAATCTAAGGATAAATTGGAAGGTACAGTTGTGAATCAAGGTGGCTCTAATACTACCCCATCGTCGGGTCTAGATTTGGAAATCCAAGACTCTTTGACTCGCCATGGTGGAACTAAATGTGCCCATGTTTAAGAATTATCAGAGTCAGAGAAATAATATCCTCGTCTTATTGGGGGGCAAGAAATCTCTTTGATACTGATTGATCTAGACCCAAAATGATGCCAAAAAGTGTGACATAGGAATGGGAAAATAGAAAAAACCAACACTTAATGTGATCCATCATCTTTTCTTTCTATCTTATTTATTTCTTCTTCATGGCATATTGTTGATATTCTTGGCCTTTTATTCGCCACTTCACTTTTATGTTGGCTCTCTCTATGTAACGAGTGGTACTTTTGTGCCTCAAGATGCATACACACCATATGTGTTTACAAAGCGTAATTTTTATTTATAATAATATAAATTACATGTGAGATCAATCAATAAAAATGAATGAACTAAATCTCTTATTTCATGCATAAATGTATGCTTCTACTAACACATAGAATCAAACAATAATTAGCATATTTTCGAAGTCGAGGAAACATGAAAATGAATTAGGGTGGTTATGTTGTTTAATGATTTTGGGGTGTTTCTTTTTTATGAAATGATTACTTCAAAATCTTTTGGGGTCAATGTGAATGCACATACAATAAAACAAGGATGTGATGTGGGACATTATAATATTTCCTTTTGACCATTAGGGTAACCCCAATTAGTGTTTCTAACGGATCTTTCAAGAACAATACCTTGATATATATAAAGAGAAATTTTTAAGGACTATTGGGGTAAGAGGAAATAGAAGGTCAACATGTATCATGATGTTTTCATGGGTCACCATAAAAATTCAATTAGAAGTTGGAAATTACTAATTCAAATGAGCTTCATAGTCCAAAATGAATAAGAAAGTCTATAAGTTCTTACGATTGGAATTCCATTTAAAGTTATTGTAAATTCACCCAAAGAAGAATGAACAAAAAAAAATCCACTTGAAATGACTATTAAAACACCAAACATCATATGTATGATTTCTCATTGTAATCAATATATCTATAGAATTCAATTTAGAATATCCAACACATAAACAATTGAATGGTTTATGGTGTTTTCTATTTGGATTATAAAAGTATGAAGATAACATGAGAAGAAATGTTAAGGAGCGCAAACATAATATAAAAAATAACAAATACTAATAATAAATCACCCATATATGAGTTTAAGGAGCATCTCATATGCCCATAAACAAATATTATTAGGAGTTACATAAGTATATTGGAATTAAAATTGATATAAAGTTTGTTTATTGAATATGAAGATATATCATTTATTTGGACAATCTAGAAGTTATATCAGTTATTAGAAATCACTTTCTTGTTAGCCATAATGATTTTCACTGATCTAACCATATTGATTGCCCATATTCAAACATTTGACATTGGGGATTTGTTTTAATAACACATATTACAACATATATATAAGAAAAACTATAACCTTGAAGAGCTAAATGTTATTTTCTAGAGTGGATTCTTTTAAAAACTATATTTCAATGATACTCACAAAGATATGTATACATCTGTTATAGCTCCAAATCTCACTCTTGAGGTTTGTGAAGCTGCACTCATGGCCTAGGGCAACCCCTCCTGCCAGACCTGGTCCCAAATCTAAAAAAGCAGTGTTTTTTCCCTATAAGCGACATTTCCCTAAGCTAAACGCGTGTATACGCTGGTCTGTGTATACCCAACCCACGTATATGTATAAAAACACTTAAAAATATATATATCTCCTTAATTTCGGGCGGAGATCACGGGTTTTACCTGTTGATCACCTGTTAGTGCCCGTGGCCCAATTGTTCCCAACGAATTCCCAACTAAAAAACTACTTTGGGAGAAGTATAAAAAGGCTTCTATGGGAAGGCCAAAGGGAGGAGAGAAGAGAGAGAAAGATTGCTATGCTGAGATTTCCCTGACCAGGTCTAAAGATCCTTGTGCCTTGTGCACTTCCCCCATTCTACAAGAAACCCTTGTTTCCTTGTGTGTGTTGATGATTTCATACTACTTGAGAGATCATGGAGTAAGTCATGGAAGTAGTTTGTTCAAGGCTTGAGACTGGACGAATCCGGGAGACGGATCCACTTGGAGCCTGCGAAAGGACGACTCAGGTGAAATTGTTCCTTTTCTGTACTTTCTTTGTCTATAATAAAAGAAACACGTGTCTTTGTTCTTGATATAAATCTTCTTCATGTTTTGATATTCATGTTATGATTCATATGTGATCAATTGTTTAATTGCATAACTAACTACCTTTCCTTATAATATGAAGTTGGTTTCTTTATGACGTTTAGTCCATATATTGCTGCACTTTCTTGAATTGTTTATTTTGTAGGTCAAAGGAGCAAAGGAACTCCAATAAGGGTTTGCACCCTAGGAGGCTCTTCTCAAACATAGGACCTAAGGTACACCCCCTATCGTAGAGTTTGCTTATAGTAGCATTATGATTGCATGGAATGTGTGTTTCTTTGCATAGATAATCATCATTCTGCTAGGGTATTCACCCAAGACCCTAGGGGAGTTTATCCCACAACAGAATTGGCGACTCCACTGGAGACAACATTATTGTTGTTCCTAGTTTGGGTGTATTCAAGCCAATCAGGGCTCAGCTGTGTGTTTATCTTCTGTTACTGTGTAGTCAGTGCCTAAATTGTGAGCTTTGATCAGTTTTTTCCAGACTTTTTTTTGTTTTTCTTGGAAGCTTTTTATACGCTAGTTTCTCTGTTTACAGAAGCGTATATACGCATCTTTCCTTAAGTGAACCTATGTATACACGAGTTTCCTTAAGCCTTGTCGCGTATACACGCATCTGTGTGCAAACACAGTCGCGTATATCTTTAATTTTCAATATTTTTGAAATCTTTTTTTTTTCTGGAAGATTGTATGCTGGTTTGATTCAGTTTGGAACAATCACTGTTCTGTCACAGTCTTTAGTTTACAGCAAATGTCTTGTTTCAATTTCTCTCTGATTGTGAAAAGGTTGGTCTTGTTCGTTTTCTTGCAACCTTCATTTATTTTGCTTAAGCACACAAGGTTTCTTGCAAGGAATCTTGGCTGCTCTGTGTATTCAGGGCAGAAAGATTGATTTCAATCTTTGTGTTGAGTTTTGTTTTAATGACTTTTTGGTTTGCATGTTTGAACTAGTTTTATGACCATCTGCTTTTCTTGCTTTCTGAAAGTCGTTTGTTTACGCTTTCTTGAAAGATGTCTTTTCAATCTTTTGGTTTCTTTTGCCAAGCTCATCTCGTTGCTTGTTGATTGTTAAAAGCATTTCAAAGCACCCTTTTTTGTTGAGCTCCCACTTGTTTTGTGTCGTAATTTCGCAAAGTGCTTCATTGCCTATTTTTTTTCGGTCATCAAGTTTCAGTCTTGTTAGAGCATGTTTGAAAAGTCGTTTTTGAGTTGTTTTTAAAGGAAATTTCTTGAAACTTTGTTTTGCTTTCTTGAACTTTGTTTTGATTTAGTTTTCCTTTTTGTTAAGTGAAAGTGCCTATTTGTTTGTCTTCATCTTGCTTTTAGTGCTTAGACGAAATAAGCAACAAAAACTTATATTCCATCTAAACATTTAAGTGGCAAATCTAAAATTGATAAACAAGCAACTTTCATCTTTCGATTTAAGAGTAGTTTTGAATCTTGCATCGACATGTATTTATTGCATTAGGATTAGTTTGTGCATCTTTCTAGGCATTTATAGTTTTGTTAGCTTTTGTGAGTGTGAAGTTTGAAAAGAAAAAAATTGTACTTTTTTTTGAAGTTCCTCTGAACCCTATAGAAATTGCTTTTCATCGAAAAAAGAAAAACAAATGCATGTACATGTAGTTTGGTTTTATTAATTTCTTTTGTGTCATAACACCACCAGTTTCACTTCTGTTATCCCTTGACTTAAATAACAGCCCATTAAAATCAAGCGCTAATTTAAAATATACTAGAACTTTATATTTGTTAGTTAGATACATCAACAAGTTTTAGGATATTTTAGGGCCTTGGATTAGGTGTGTGGAGAGTTAACTCTCCAAGGCCATTTTAAACTGTCAAACATAGGAGTCTGAATAGTGAGTGAAAATCCAATAGCATTAGGAAGACCAGGAAAGCTCCGGATCTAGGAGTAGGGTCTGTAAAGACAGGGAAGAGAGATACCCCCTCTCCTACTTATCCGAACTTACCTCACGACTATTCTGCCTAGCTTATGATACAAGTTGGTAACCATAGTTGCTACTCCTAGGGATCTACACAGGTGGCTGCGGAGGGGAATCCCGTGGCACCTGAGGTCGA